>JAVTVY010007848.1:0-45165 GCA_036873755.1 Hanleya hanleyi
CCTCTCGTTATACCTTTCGCGAGAAAATGTCAGAATTGAACCTTTCGCGAAAGGAATACGCGAACGATGTTTGAGGAAATACATGTCGTAAAATGTTTATATTCTTGTCTGTCAACTATTTATTTTTCATTTGCTGGTGTGTTTTGTTTTTAATGGCATTAATTAGGTCCATATACCTAATTTTGCAAATGAATTGCAACTATAAAATCACGACGACGTAGGCCTACCGGTTTTCCTCGTCAGTCCATGATGATCATGATGCAAGCCGTGATTCACGCAAAATCGAGATCGTAAAATCGGGATCTAGTCAAAAAGTCGCATCATCTGCCCCTTATTTGAGTTCATTGTGCTGTATGGCTTGTTTTTGTAACTGAAATCTTCCACATCCAAATGAACTTCGCAGTGCATGAAGCCCGATCTAAAACATGGCGTCAGCCAGCCGTTCATAAGAGGCGTGTCCAGTTGCTACGAAGAGGGGAAACAACTCTGAGCAGACATTTAAAAAAATTGTATTGCCTTCATTGGCGGAACAGGGGTTATTCTTGACGAAAGAATTAATCTACTCAGTTTCCAAATTCAATAAAACTAACTCAGTTTTTTCAGCATGCCCGAATGTCTCCAAAAAGTCAATTTTTTTAAGTTTTCATCACATGAATTATAAAAACTCATTTTTTTAAAAAGTTTTCATCACAGAATAAAAACTCATTATTTTAAAGTTTTCATCTTTAACGGAATGCATTTATATTGCAGTGGCAGAGAGCGGCATTTTGTTTCAAGATAATTATTCAAATCAACGAGATATGATATAATTCTAGAGGAGAATTGGTGTGATTAATAAAAAGCGGTTTAGGCATTTTTTTCTCTTTTTTTTCCTAAGACTTGAATTTGAAATTCCCCCGACACAATTTGAAATGAAAGTGTTAAATTTTCCTTGAATTGCATTTTATTGCAGAAAATGTATCCTACGAGAATGAAATTTGCAATTTCCGAAAACGTTGTGCATGCAAGGAAACCAAACGGCCGTAAATTCAAGACGGCCATAATAAATACCAAGCTGAACCGTAGACCAGTCAGTGCTCTAGACAACCCGATCATGATTGATTGCAGCTCTCGTCTTGCACACGTGAAACTTCTTTATTTATACAATTTGTACGTTTGGTTTTGATGTATTTTCAATCCTTGGTATAGCTGGACATTTCACCTTTTATTTCGTGTTGAAACGAAACGGTACGGGATGTAGCCGAAAAATGATGACAGCTGACTGCCGGCACACGTCTCTCTGCTGCGCAGTTCTGTCGGGCGTTGTAGCTGTCCTCCCTCGTGGTCGTTTGGAAACTTCCACCCGGTCGTATTAATCACAAAGCCATACTTTCTAGCATAAAGAAATGCATTGGATGGTTCCCGACGAATCGAATTGGAAGCGTTCACTAAAACTAGGAAAGTAAGGCACAAAACTTTTAGCTATGCCGTATTCGATACGCACATGGCCTTTTCAACAACAACGACGACAATGTGAGTGGAGATTTTCTTTGGTTTCGTAGACTGTATTTTCTGCCTATTTCGTTCCTGAAACTCAATTTTGTTGCAGGAAATTCTTGCTGGGTGAAATCGAGAATAGTGGTCCTAAAACAGATGCAATTGTAACCCGCATAAGAAGATCCAACACTCCCGCATTTGTTGCCATCTTGTCTTGTCAAATGTGGATCGCTTTACGTCAGTTACGATCGTGACCCATCTTTCGCGAAAGGTATTTACCTTTCGCGAAAGCTATGAAATAAATATGAAATCATAGTAAGTTATTATCAACCTTTCGCACATGCTTTCGCGAACGTTTCGCGAAAGATGAACCCCACGTTTCGCGAGCAGTGACCAGTTTAATTCTTGGGCGTACTGTATGAGCAGTGATGTTCTTGTTTCATGCGACGTAACAGAGACGACTTGGTAGCATATACTTCGCCACAATGCTAATGTTACTTCTGCTCAACTCTGACGTTATTATGCCTCAACTCTGACATACATGTATCTAATAGTGGTGTCCTATTATTAGCGAGAAATAAAAACCGCTCTATTTTCAACATAAAATGGATTATTCCATGCAACTTCACAAAGAAAACTACGTCACAGGACCTACAAAGTAGGATGAGGAAGATGACTTTGGGATCCAAGCATAATGTTATAGGTCACCTAGATGACTTGGGGGTCCAAGCGTAATGTAATATCTCGACTGAGATTTGCCTGGGCATGCTTGTCCTGGTACATTAGTACAGTGGGTGGTAACTTCCTTTCCCGGGGCTTCATGAATCTAGATGTCAAAAGTCAATTGATATATTTATGTCAATAGACAAAGTGGTCTGAATATTGTTGTGACAGCTGATGTCATATAAATGTGTGCCATGATCAAGGATTTTTTTCTCTCCAGTGCTTTAATGAGTTCGATGTATCATGTTCATTTCTCACACATCAGTTTAAAGTGTCATCCCTTACCAGTTTACGGCAAGCTGGCCGCAACCTGAACAGTGTGCCAGAACTGTTGGGGAGAGTATGCCGCTAGCGGCAGTCCCAATTGGTGATTCCACAGTGTGCCGGTACTGGCAAACAGTATGCGGACAGTGCGCCAGAAGAAGATAAAAGTTTGCCGCTAGCGGCGCACAGTGCACAGACAGTGTGCCAGAACCAAACTGTGCGCCGCTAGCGACACACAGTACGCCGAGAGTGTGCCGGAATCAGAGTATGCCACTACCGGTAGTGGCATACTCTGTATGGAATGGGCTGCACTGAAGATTTGCCAGCTGTTATTAGTTAACCCAGTTAACTTTTGACCCGTAATTTTCAATCTGGATAGGAAACTAGGAATACAGGAGCGGCATACTCTGATTCCGGCACACTCTCGGCGTACTGTGTGCCGCTAGCGGCGCACTGTGTGCCGCTAGCGGCCCACAGTTTGGTTCTGGCACACTGTCTGCGCACTGTGCGCCGCTAGCGGCACACTTTTATCTCTTCTGGCACACTCTCGGCATACTGTTTACCAGTACTGGCACACTGTGGAATCACCAATTGGGACTGCCGCTAGAGGCATCCTCTTCCCAACAGTTCTGGCACACTGATCAGGTTGCGGCCAGCTTGCTGCAAACTTGCAGATTTCGGCAAGGGGGATCAATCCTTATTTCCAGCCCTGTGATTGAATTAGTAGATCATTTACCATAATATTTGCCCAATATCTTCAAGTTTAGGTGGGAAAGTGCACTTTCTGTTATTCAATTATTGCAGTTTTTGCTGTACATGTTAATTCCTACCTGGCTGGTATAATTGTTTTCATCTGGCTGAACACGACGTTAAACGTTCATTCTCTCTCTCTGCCTTGTTTTCATCTGGAATTCATATTGTCCAGGGCTTAATATTTCTCCACTGGAATCAGGGCATCTGATTCCTGGAAAATTTCAGCAAACTGATATCATTGGCATTCGAATGGATTCCTGGAAGTTGAATAAAATGGCAGCAAAAACTTTAGATTCGTGTAGATCCCTGTTGTGCAATATTATCAGAATCTACCTTGATTCCATTGAATTTTGAAGATAAACAAGGCATGTTGTCAGGGTAACAGATTCTCATGCAACAAAACATCAAAAGATTTTTTGCCCATATACATGATATAGTAGAAATTAGATGTAAGCCATTTGTGAATCTGGTATTTTCACTCGGTCACGACTGGTTCATAAATGTCTTTAACTACCAGTATATTTACCAGATAGCACTTTGCCTTACACAGTTGAAAGCATGCTATGCAATGCGCTGATATGGGTTTATTCCTGAAAATGTCAACTCATTCAACCAATCAGCATCGTCCGTTACAATATGGGCTCAGGACTTCACAGCTAAACAATCTTGTCAAGTAGTTGAACATCTAACTTGTTCATTCTTATACTGAACAAGTACTGCATGTATTATGCAAAAAGACGCTTCCTCTGTCGATCAAAATTGATCAAGACTGAATGTGTATGCATGCCGCGATTTTCAACACAATGCAGTCAGAGGGTGTCACACCGACAGTGTTTAGGAGGTTAAACACTCTGACATTGGGGGAATGGCAGTGGGGAGACGAAAGACTACTAGAAATATCATCATTACCATATGCTTTCTTTTAATTACTGGATCATGATATTTTTCACATGCAAAAAAAGTTACTGTTGAACCCAGTCGGATGTTATCATCCCGTCATCAGTTTCAGAGCTGCATGTGTTGCAGAGTGGCCAGTTCCACACAGGTCGCAAGAATACATGAATTGACTGACGGTTGCGTTTACCCGTCAGGGACATTGCGATCAGCCGTTCTAAAATGCATGAGTTACATTGTAATTTTTAAGAAGGTATGTTTGATGTGGTCATAATGCCCAATGCACACAACGAACATTTGGTTGTATTAGAACAAAGACAGTGTTCTGAGCTGTTTTTGTCTGCTGTGTGCAGGGCCCAAAAACAGAATACATCTATGGGGAACAGGAACAAAAATGGGCAAAAACACGAAACAGTATTTTTGTTTTAATACAACAAAATGTTTGCTGTGTGCGTTGGGTTTTAAAGACTGAAACTTTTTCACAGAAATGTCGGCTCCCATTAACAGGTTATGGTGGCATATTATCGCGGGTAGTTTGACTTACAAAATGTATAGATATTGCTTGGAAATAAGTCTTTCATTATCAGTAAAATTGCGATTGAGTTCTTAGACGGCACGATACTGTGAGGATTAACCTGGTACCTCTTGCTGCTTATACTGGTCAAAACCAGCCATTGCCTTGTACATGTGGATTCTTCATAATGGTCTTAACCAGCCAAAAAATATTGCATTTAAAATCCATATAAAAATATTGAACTCTGTAAAATGCTCATCGAATGATCACTCATCGAGTCCCCCCCAATCTTAAATCAAGTTATTGACATACGGTGTGTAATTTCACTGTTCTGAGAAAAATTGGCTCTGATATAATGCCGAAAATGAGCTGCGCATAAATGTGAGGCAGACGGTAGGATATTGCGACCAATTAGTGACCAATTTGATATTTCACTGCATTTATTACTCTTTGTTAAAAACTAAATCATCCCTGGACAAATGAGACCCTTACCATGGAATAAAGAAGAACCATTTCAGGGCCATATCCAGAGCCATTTTGATACCTGTTAAAGTGATCGTAAACCCTAAAGTAAAGTTTCAAACGAAAGACCATTGCAAACAGTATGGGAAAATATTTATTTTAATTTTTTACGATTTTATTACACAGAGTAGATCGCAATTAAAGCATGGTATTCTATGGTGGTCTGTTGCAATCATATCTAGGTCCAGTGGCGTCACACTGCCTTAATACATATATTTCAAACTTTGTATACACTTTCCAGTGCTTGATTCAAGCTTAAGGTATGTATACTTTGAGTTTCAACACAGACTCATTGTTCGAATGTGCATGTTCCAAAATCTAGGAAATTAAATGCAAGATTCAAATTGACTTGACACTCATGAGTCACCATCTTCCAGATTTGGGTGAAACATGTACATTGGAACAGTTAGTCTGTGTTGAAACTCAAAGTATACACACCTTAAGCTTGAATCAAGCACTGGAAAGTGCATACAAAGTTTGAAATATATGTATTAAGGCAGTGTGACGTCACTGGACCTAGATATGATTGCAACAGACCACCATAGAATACCATGCTTTAATTGCAGTTTACTCTGTGTAATAAAATCGTAAAAAATTGAAATAAATATTTTCTCACATTGTTTGCTATGGTCTTTCATTTGATGGAAACTTTACTTGAGGGTTTACGATCACTTTAAGGGGTATGGGCGCCCAAACTTTACAGCCAATTTTAATGCTTTTTACATACAAATGCGCCTCAAAAAAGGCAAGAAAGGGTGTCCCCAAATAAACTCTGGATATGGCCCTGTATTTTCCTATCATAATCATTTGTCCATTGTTTGCAACAAAACTTTTCAAGTATGGACTCGATGAAGTGCACATGGCTAAACTGAGGCCAATTAGCATTGGTATTTTAATTTCATACTAAGTTTTAGTCCATTCCTAGTGATAATCTTGCTTTATGTATAAAGTTGGATACTTATAAATTCGTTGCCCCATTAAAAAGTTACATTCTAAATAATAAATCTCACTATCGTGGACAACTGATTCACCTGAACTGAAATGAAAAGAAAAAAAAAAATGCTCTACAGAAGTTTGTTCATTACCATTTGAAGTTGAGATAATTACCTCAAATTAATCACCTAACACCATTCCCGTCTGCCCCCTTCGCAAATGTATCGTATGATTTTATTGGACACCTCCAGGCTTACGTACTCCCTTTATTCCGAATAGAAATACATCGTAATTTAATTTACTGACAACAATGAGGCAAATACTAAGTTTTTAACCTGTGGAAATTAGTCCGAGGTGGAATTCTGACAAACATATTGGATGCCGACATCGGAACGTCAACATTAAGCGGACGGGTTTAAGTTGTCAAGACCGCTGGAGCTATCGGCACTATCCACAGCTTTATCAACATAGAGCTGAGGGTAATTAGAAACTTTCGGTTAAATAACAAAACAGTACAGATTTTCTACATTTGGTCACACTGAAAAGTCTCGTCGGAGAAAAGTAGAAATCTGAACATTGTCAGTCTCATCGTTAGATTCAGAAGCTGTCGGTGTATGGACCCACGAGGTGGTGACAGTCCTGAACATGTCCAGTTTCCACATCTATTCGTGACAGAGCTCTTTATGACAGGTTTTAATAAGGAACTGTTTTGAAATATTTTCCCCATCCTGTGTTGCTGTTGCCTCTCATTGTGTTGTTGTCCTCTCATCTCTTCATCAAATGCAAACACAAAACAGAGGAGGGAAATTCCTGCCATATACACGTGGTCAATGAAAACTGCATTCTCCGGCTCCTCATGTAAGACCCCTCACCCTAACACAAAATTCAACAAACACTTTTTGTGGTGGTGTCGTACGGTACATGACGACGAACGCTTTATTGCCAATCACTTTGGGGACTCGAACCCCACACATATTCCAAAAAACTCTAACCCCACACACATCTCGGGGGACTCTAACCCCACACACATCTCGGGGGACTCTAACCCCACACACATCTCGGGGGACTCTAACCCCACACACATCTCGGGGGACTCTAACCCCACACACATCTCGGGGGACTCTAACCCCACACACATCTCGGGGGACTCTAACCCCACACACATCTCGGGGGACTCTAACCCCACACACATCTCGGGGGACTCTAACCCCACACACATCTCGGGGGACTCTAACCCCACACACATCTCGGGGGACTCTAACCCCACACACATCTCGGGGGACTCTAACCCCACACACATCTCGGGGGACTCTAACCCCACACACATCTCGGGGGACTCTAACCCCACACACATCTCGGGGGACTCTAACCCCACACACATCTCGGGGGACTCTAACCCCACATATATTTCAACATATATTTCCAGGGTGCTTAAATTAAGCATTCGTTGTAGCATCGACGTGTACCGTAGACGAGAATGGTTAAACAGAGACTCTTTCTCTCTTATAAACACATACGGCGCTCGACTGAACACAGTTCACTGTCGGAGCTGTACTCACGTCTTACACCCCATGGAGAAAGAAGTTTCCTTTTAATTCATTCCATTCAACCAAAGGAAACTATATTTCTCCTACTCCTCATGTAAGACCCCTCTCCCTAACACAAAATTCAACAAACACTTTTTGTGGTGGTGTCGTACGGTACATGACGAGCTTCAAAGAAAGCGTTACAGGCCAAGAGACGTTGACACTTCCAACCTCTTCTTGAGGCTATCTTTCACGTACCCATCTTTGGCACACTCACTCTCCCAAAGTCTTTGATGTTTGAACATTCTATCTTGTACATCATTAATTGCTGCCACAGAGGGACCAACAGCACGCAGGCTGTGCAACCCATATATCTTAGTATTGGGTATATGCGGTTTCAGTGCTTCAAAATACTTCTCGTAACCGACTGTAAGACATTAGCTTATCTTTTTCCTGAAGTTAACACGAAGCACATTTACTCACGTTTCTAAAAATGAATACATCTCACTCTTCCAAAGTCCGTGATATTTGAACATTCTATCTTGTACATCATTAATTGTTGACGCAGAGGGACCAACAGCACGCAGGCTGTGCAACCCATATATCTTAATATTGGGTACATGCGGTTTCAATGCTTCAAAAAATACTTCTTGTAACCGACTGTAAGACATTGGCTTATGTTTTCTGAAGTTTATAACACGTAGCACATTTACTCACGTTTCTAAAAAATGAATACATCCAAATCTTCGGCTATACACGCCATTATTTCAAACAGCCTATTTTCAGGACATAATTTGTTACCAGTCTTGGCAATAACTAGCCAAACTCCATCTCTCACATCAGTCTCTTGATTTTTCAATAAAAAATAGACATATAAGCTGAATAGAGTATAATATCACATCTTCGAATGTACAACAGATCTGCTGATCTACAAAATCCAGCATAGGCAAGCAAGCACATTGTAAATAACTTATTACCTTTCCATTCGTGCTTCAAACATTTTCGTGAGAATTACACATTCACAGGCTCTTTTTTCACAACAGATTTACAATATTTACATTTTGCTGCTTCTAAGACATTTTAACCATTGTCTTTCGGTAGGATTCGCCACCGCTGTCATTACATGCAAAAATCTGATGCTAAAGAAAGCATTTTCGATAGTGGCATAAGACTGATAATTGGCTGTTAGCAATAAGATAAACAGCACATATTCAATATCGTGTATGAACCGATTGACGGCTGACGTTGTGCCATGCATCGGCCGCCATACTTTGAAAGCCATACTTCACAAATGGCGAAAATCATCCAATGAAAATATCTCTTTGCCCAGATATGACAAAGGCTTAATGATCGAAGGTTTTAACAAAACTCCAAAAAAATATTCTCTGACATTTCAGATATCTCAGTCTAATCCGATCCCGTTCGCCCTATTATCAGGCACGCACAGAATATAACCATCAAAAAGCACAAAGTCTGAGCGCTTAATATACAGTAAATTAACTGAATCCAAATTGAATCAGCATTAGCAAATAAACACATATCAAAAAAGTCTCTGATCCACTTATGTTCGGTTACCGCATTGCTTTAATAATGCGCCGTTTACTAAGCTTATTATTCTTGATAGATGTAGTCAAGAAGATCTTAGTAGCCTCAATTATGTTCTAATTCGTTGCACTCAAATGAACAAATCATTTATCATTTCCACAAACACTCTCATCTTTCCCAACTATTTATTCATAATTAGAGTAGCCAGAGCCTTGAAGTCAGATCTCGTTTACTAAGACACAATGGATGTTGGGAAATACGATTGGAATCCGAAAATTGAAAACCCTATGGAGTAACTTTCATCGATACCAGGCAAAAACAGAGATAGTATAGCATGCAAAAACTCTGAAAACCTGTGTCGGTAGCAGTGCGTCAAGCATCTCCAGCCAAGGTGACGAACTCCACCCCTCCGTGCATACATTCTACATAATGCAATTTGTATCATATATAAATCATCTGTGACAACCACTGTGACAATGCAACCCATGCCAGCGTCCTCCAATGTGCTATACCATTGTGACGGGACAGAGACAGCCCATGCTTCAAATACATACACCAAAATATTGTTATAAGTGGTAAATGGGCATACACTTTATGGACCCAGCATACAGTTGACATGCTCAAACATCATGGATGCCCCAGTCACCACTCAGATTCTTCATCAGCTTAATAATCAGCTTCTTCATTTTCTAAGCGTGGTATCATTGAACTTCCAAATGAACGTTCTGCTGTAAGCATAATTCAAAATAGACATAGAAAAGCATTTTTAGACAACTTTCATACTTCTTTTACATAATAAGCTTTCGATATTCTGGTCAAGTGTAAACCATTTTAACTCTTTGAGCTCTTGAAATATTTATAAAGCTGAGAAAAACAATTATATGAACCGCCCTCAATTTTCTCTGTGTCGAGCTCCATACATTTCAATATCAGATCACCGACTAATCATCACCACCTGCTGTGGCTGTCAATATCTTGGCCATTCTTCAATAGCATAGCACGAAGTATAAATGTTTTCCTGAATTTCACAGTAGCGCTGATACAGCTCAATTCCGTTTTAGTTATGACTGTAGGCCTACAGTTCTCTTAGAACAGCATTACTCCATAGGAATTAGTCTCATATAAAAATCTCCAGTATTCATTGGCCAACAATTAGTGTGCTTTCGGTTCACACTTTATGTAAGAATCACAAGGCAATGCATACAATAGCCAAGCCCGGGGACAACAATTTGTCCAGACCTGTGCCTTTTCAACGACACAAAGAAAAAGGACAATAGTTCCTACAATAGTATCGACCGTGCTTTCCCTTCCAAGATTTAGCTGTAAATGATCACATCTCGATAGGGACAATAGTAATCAATGGAGACAATGGTCAAGTAGGGCTACTGTCAAAATTTCTAATCAAATGATACATTTCAATTACTCACCCTAGAACGTACGAAGCTAAGTGTACATGTGTCTACTGCATCTAATACTTAGCATGAGGTGAATTCTGTTGGGATTGGCCTTAAACATCCTATCGGATACACAATCTTAGCAGTTTCTGAAAATGTAAAATGCATTGACCATATCCACAACACCTGAAGTGGAACTGAATTTTTTGACTCCTGACGATCAAATATATTACACAACGCAGTGATCATGTAACAAGAACAAAATTCTCATCCGCTCATCTGTCAAACCTCCCTTCATCATACGCCCATCGGCTACCTTCATTAGATATTGTAGCAATGCATTCACTTCCCGCGTAAATGCTTCGTTAAATCTGTAACGAGAGTAAAACAGATATTATTATATAGAGAAAAAATAACATATCCTTTGCTGGCATATTGAAAAAGGGGTCTATCTCACCATACCAGGTTGCATCGTGAAACGAGCTGCTTGCTCAAGCTTGTATAACAGCTCTGTCATCCGCTCTGGCCATCTTCCGGTTTTCATCGGACCTTTGGCAAGCTCAGTGACCACATAATATTCCGAGATTTTCACCAATCTGAGATGAATCGGGAATTAATCATCTGTTACGATAACGTAGCCTCTGTTTCTCTCTGTTGATTAGTCAGTTGCGTAATCAACTTCACCGTACTGTAGATCCTACTGCTCCTGTTGATATGGCTCAAACCACCTATAATTTCACCGTAAAGTTATGCTGTAATTGTTGCCGTCTCTTTTATATGGGAACTCATAGCCATAGGAACTAATTTTCGAATATTCCGTCTTTCCGTATTGGAGGGTCCACTTTATTTGACCCAGCCCATCCAATATTTGCAATTTATTTCCTGTATGTTTCCAGAAAAATTTCTGCCTTGATTTTCTGCACGTCTTTAGTAGTCTGTGCGAACTCAGCACTTAACTGTCTGATATTTTCCACCACGGATAACTCTATCTCTTCTTTGACGAAGCGACTTCTCTTAAAATGTCATGTTAGTTTGATCTTCCATATCAGGCTTCACAGTATGGCACTTCACAGCTATTGCAGTCAACTCCGAATAATATTTGTGCCAAGCGGTTATGAAAAAGGCTGAGTTAAATTAAGCATTCGTTGTAGCATCGACGTGTACCGTAGACGAGAATGGTTAAACAGAGACTCTTTCTCTCTTATAAACACATACGGCGCTCGACTGAACACAGTTCACTGTCGGAGCTGTACTCACGTCTTACACCCCATGGAGAAAGAAGTTTCCTTTTAATTCATTCCATTCAACCAAAGGAAACTATATTTCCCCTACGGACTGGGCCACGGAATATATGCCATCAAAATGTGTGATATAAGGTCACATTGCTGACTACTGGAGAGTGAAATACTTCGTGGAGCTGCTTGCTCTTGCTTGGCAAATATTTTGCATTTGTTTACCCGACAGAGGAGATAGGGTAGATAACTCTGATATTTCAAAATAAAATAAAAAGATGACCTGTCTGAAAATTGTTGGAAAAAGTTTCCAGTCGACGGATTTTTGGACACATATGGTCGGGTTACGCGCAACAAACGTATTATTAAGGATGGCTCAAGGAAGAAATGAGATAGCATACATGCAGAATAAAGACAATACTGGTTTGTAATCTTGTATAAAATTTCAGTTCAGTTTTCATTCTGTTGGATAGTTACTATTTATTCTGCAAGTGTACCCTTGCTGTTATGACCCCCACACTAATGGGTCACACTAGTCTGTATTAGGAAAGGGTTACTGCTTGTAACAATAGTACATGAATATCCAATGAATAAGTAGTTGTCCCCCTTTTGGTTCGCACATCAATCATAGAATCTTCATTGTCAGAGTTGGTCACTGTTGGAGGACCAGCCTCTGAATGCATTGGACCAAAAAATGTGACCTGCGTTTGCCCAACCATCTCGCTGGGGGTCTAACAACACCCCATGCAGCCACCAGTCAGATTTTTGGATCGGATTCGGGGCCTAAGCACACATCGCCGGAAGTGACATCATATATAGTAAAATAGATGTTTACCGAACATTTCGATTACTTTTCAAGTTTGCATAATACCTCTGTTGACCTAGCGTTAAAAACAATTATCTGGAGATAATTTTCCCTGTTTATCTGGACAGAGCATATGAAAAGTAATTCGCTCATGTGCAACACTAAAGGAGTTGTTCGGCAGGATTCAAACTAAACCGTGCGTTGGTTGGTTTCCCCTATACGTCATAGCAACATAGTAAAGGTCAACTTCCGCTATTGGTGGCAGGGATGGTAATGGAGCCTGCGAAATGGAGCATGCGCTGTGGGGAGGTTGGCATTTGCCTTTGCCTGTATTGATTTTGAATGACACAGAATGCGCATATCTGTTGGGATTGATGGAAATTGTATCCAGTATATCTCTTAGAAGAATGGAAAAGTTAGATGCTCAACTAGGTTGCAAGGGCTCTTGTTTGGTTGTGAAATTCTAAGCCCACTCCATTTCATTTTGTAATGGATGACACTGATTGGCTGAAAAAGTTGTGCCTTGCAATTTTAACCCCTATGCAATCATAGGGTATATCTAACAGTAGATATACAATATTTTCCTATGAGAATGAATCACTTTTGTTTAGAAATGAGAATGTGAGTGATTGAAATCAGTCTAGTTATCTCTTGTAATCACAGGTTCCTGTTGCTTCTATGCATTTTGGTGATAAGCAACAGGAACTTGATAATGTGATGTCTAGCACTGTATCACTTGTCTTTATTGCACCATGTAATTGTCCTGTCTGTGTTTTGTGTGCTGTCCTCCGTGTTTATGGGGAGGATGGAGGGTGTCTGGTTCCATGTTGCTTCAAAGATTTCTTCTTTGAAGCAGCACGAACGCAACTTGGCTGGGTGGTACTTAGTTGGTTCGTCACGATATGACTGAAATAATGTTGAAAGCGACGTTAAATCCTATTCCCCCACTGACTCGCTCACTCATAATCTAAAACCTTGAATACATTCGAGGCTGCACTGTGTAATTGTGCTTTTGATAATGGTTGACGTAAACTGAAATATAACACGCTTTAGAGAGCTTTGTCTGTTGAATTACAATGATAGGCAGACGTTTTTGTTATTTGAGTACTTGGCATGGGAGTCAATGTACCTTGTCACATATGTATCGGTCCTCTATATACTTGTATCAAAGTTTATAAATAACTGGATTGAATGGAGTGAAGATTTTCAGGTGTTTACAGCAAAAATGCTAAATTTGCAAAATTTATTGATATAGAAAATTATTATCAGTACATTTAACAAGGTACATGTGGTTGTGGGCGAGATAACTGTATGACTGATGGGTTATCCAGCCATAAGTGGCTACTGACCACTTTAACATTTGCTGAATGACATGGTGTTCATATAGAGTCTGGTAGCTGGCTCTTTATCTTTTCAGGTAACAAATGAGCTTTCTCTTTGAGGCAGACAGGTACAAGGTGTCAATAATAATTAAATCTCTGGCTCTGGTGGCATTAACAGGTGATTGTCCCCATCCCCTACAGGCAGACAGACTTTACATTGGCATTTATAGCCCATTGCTCTTGCTGTAATGGCCTGCAAGGCCTGTGGTTTAATAATAACCTTAGACACTACAGGTGGATATCAGAGGTGATCTAAAAATATCTGGGCTCCTACAGCTTTGAAATTTGAGGCTAAACACTGGGTCTGTTGTCCCCAATCCACTGTTCTGCTTTAATATTAGCTTCGCAGTGTACATGTACAGCTACAGGTACACCATCGCCACATGTAGCACACCAGTACATTGCTTATGTACATAACCAATAAGGTGGTAAATAGTGCTGCCCTCTGTCAGCCGTTGCGGACACTATGGAAGCTGGTCATGTGATCAATCTACATATTAATGCATCGTCGCTTATTAAGCCAGAGTGACTACACGCTGTATTATTGTGAGTAACAATAGGAGGTTTAAGCTAGGTATGCGGTAGTCATGCCTAAGGCCTACAGACAGGAGAGGTATTGAGAAAGCCAGGGCTATAATAGCTTATTCTTCTCTTTTGTGTAACTGTCCTCTGATTCGTAACGCTGATCTGTGTGTGAAACGGACGGACGCTGGGCTGAGGCCAGCATTTGAAGGTAAGATTAAGGGGGAAGTCAGACCTTTTATCATCAGAGTATTGATAGTCAATATGACCAGCCTGACTGATTCATCGTACCAGCAATGGCTGCATCTTTTCAATCCAGTATGTGAAACCAATACGGTACATCCAACTATATCGGGCTATTGTCTTATATTCACCTCACCTGTCGTCATTATCTAGTATTTGTCAGTGTTGTATGGGGCCAGCCTCGCTTAATTCTCTCATGAGAATACATGTACATAAATCAATTGTCTTATTACATTTAAGAATACCGGTCAGTGAAACATAGCAGTCAGTGTTTCGGCAGTGGTCATTTGTGAGTGTTGTATGGGGTCCGGTGGCTGCTAAACTTGTTATCATCTGATTATCAGCTATTAGCATTGTAAATTTTCTCAGCTGATATATTACAGCTGCATGAACATGTACAAAGAGGTTTCCATTGATAATTCTGCCGATCTGTGTTGTACAACTTGTAGTAGTCTAGATTTGATGATTCACCTACATTTACTCAGTTGTAACTCCCAGGCAGTGTGTGTACACCTCCATATGTAACCAACAGTCAGTTGCCAAGCAGATTTGAGTGGGAAGCCAGGAATGTTTATTTGTACAGGCGCTGTTGCTTGGCTGGTTTCTTCCCCTTGCTGAGGCCATTTCATCCCATATTACAATAATACTAGATCACCTGATTATCTTGCTTCGATCCCTCTAAAGGGTTTCTCGCCAATTAATTCACATGAACTTCCATTTTGTAGATATACAGCATTTGTTAGAAACTCTGACGTTGTTTCATTCCGCTTTCTGCAGAGCTCTGTTGTTGTTGTTTCCCACACATAATCGATCACGTACATGCAGTTGACCTCTCTTTTCGCTTGCAGGACTGATTCAAATGGGGTTTTGTTTTCAGAAATGTATCAACAATAAATAGGTATAATTGTTAGCAGATAATCAAAACATCCGTAACTGAGGTTATTGTTTTAGCATGTGGCTACAACTAAACTTTGCTGCACAAAGGTTGTTGCTTGTGTCATTCAGCTTCCTGTTGTTCTCAATCATTTGAAACCTCTGATTAATGTCTGTCTGAACCCCGAGCTATACTTTATTTTATCTAATTCAGCCTGTCCCCACAGGGGTGCAATAGCTGTGATTACTGTATGTTGATGATTACAACACGTCGTTTTCGGAAAACAGTTTGCTAGGCGTAAATACTCAACACCTGTCCAATGGTTTTCATTAGGCGAACCGCAGCAGACAGCTTCGTTAAATTAATCTCCGCTTTCCTGAACCATGAATGTTAGATTCTGTGTAGAAGGATGATAGTGATATCACAAGGGATTAATTCCTGTGAATGATGAAGCATCAGCAGTATATATTTCCGATGTGTGTAGCCTTACATGTATAGTCAGGGCATGAAATAGACAAACAAATTCTAGTTGCCCATCGGCAGGCATGGGCAACCAACCCATCCAAATGCATTGCAATTTGGACAGAATTCGGTTGCCCAATGGAAATTTAGGTTGCCCCGAGCAACCGGGCAAAGGGCTATTTCCCATCCTGATAGTTTGTATACCCAGTACTAATATTCTCCAGGCATTGTGGTAGTCTGTTCACAGTCATGCTCTCATTTTTGTGAAATTTGCGGAAGCTCTTGATCACTCTACCACATATTCTAGTCCACACCCAATGTGTTTTAACATTATTACATATAAGGAAGGAAGACCAGGTGGCATCTAATTCCAATAGACGTCTGTTCGGTGCGGATGATTTGCTTCACATGCCCAGTTGCACTCACCTGGAGTGGGGATAGGCTAATCCATGTACTGCGATATGATCATTGTAGATGAAGTATCTGGTCAACAATAATCTACAGGCCTTCAAGTGCCTTCTATATTTCCTATATTTTTGAGTCATTCCTATTTTTCCCTATATTTTACTCAAAACCTCCTATATTTCATATATTTGGACTTTTTCTCATGAAAACCTTCACCAATGCTCTGAAATGAGTCAATTTGGTATGGGAAAATACATTTCAGAATGTTTTTTTGCCTCGCTTCGCTCGGCAAGTATGAAAACATTTAAATTTCTCTTTCTTGAACCAAACAGCAGAACGGGTCTCTTCAACCACCACAACTATGACAGCATTCAGTGGAAATAATTTTATTAAACACCAAAAAAGTGCCAATTTTGGAACATACAATGTAGTAGTGACCGGTCTTACACTTCCTTATTTCCTATATTTATGCCCCCCTCTAATTAGGGGGGGAGCCATATAGCAATCGCTTTGTCCGTCTGTCCATCCGTCCGTCTGTCTGTCCGATTTTCTTGTCCGCGCGATATCTCGGTTAATATTTGATGGACAGGATTGAAACTTGCATGGAATGTGGCCAGTGCCTCGTAGTTGTGCAGCGTATAGTTTTTTCCGAGTTCCAGTATAATTTTCAAGAGTTATGGCCCTTTTTCTGAAGTCTCTGTGAATGGGACTTGTCTGGGCTGGATCTTGGTCAATATTGTATGGACAATTAATTTGCAGGGTATGTGGTCATTGCCCTGTAGTTGTGCAGCATGAAGTTTCTCCGTGTTTCGCATATATTTTCAAGAGTGATGGCCCTTTGTTCATCAAGTCTTTGTGAATTGGGACTTCTCCGGGCTGGATCTCGGTTAATATTGTATGGACAAGTATGGAATTTGCAGGATATGTGGTCAGTGCCCTGTAGTTGTGCAGCGTGAAGTTCCTCTGTGTTTCGCATAATTTTCAAGAGTTACGGCCCTTTTGTTCTCGAAATCTTCGTGAATTGGGTATTGTCCGGGCTGGATCTCGGTTAATATTGTATGGATAAGTATTGAATTTGCATGATATGTGGAAATATATCACATATATAGTTGTGCAGTGTGAAGTTTCTCCGCGTTTCGCATATATTTTCAAGAGTTATGGCCCTTTTGTTCTTGAAATCTTTGTGAATTGGGACTTGTCCAGGCTGGATCTCGGTTAATATTGTATGGACAAATATGGAATTTGCATGATATGTGGTAAATGCCCCATAGTTGTGCAGCGTGAAGTTTCTCTGCTTTCGGTTATATTTTCAGGAGTTATGGCCCTTTGTTCATCAAACCTAAGTAAATGGGATATATTTATTTGTCCAGGCTGGATCTCAGTCCATAACCAATTTGGACCGGAAAAATGGTTATAAAATTGTTATTTTACATTCCAAAGCAGACCACATAGGTCCTGAAGTATGAAATTGCCCGAAAAAGAGTGAATTGGGTGCAAAATTTTAAGTCCACGATCGCTTCATAATTTCACCACAATATACTCCCAAGGAATGTAGGTCTCATAACCAGGTCACATTTTTGGATTTGGCGAAAGCCCCGGGCGACCATCTTGCATCAAAACATTGTATTATTACTTGTTGGTCGATACTTGGAATATGTATTATGCGAGGCATGCCAAAAAAAGTGACTGAAACAGAATTTTTAATTATCCAAATTAGGCCTCCACAGACCAATACAGAACAGAACAATGGCGGAGCAGTGTCAGATTAAAGCGGAAGGGTTGGGGGGGGGCATACAATTGAGCAATCTCTGATTGCTTCCTTGCCGTGTTTATTAAGAAAATTCCTATATTTCTCCTATGTTCTGGCAAATTTCCTCCTATATTTTCACTGTGAGCCACTTGCAGGGCTGAATCTATTTAATAATCAAGGTTCATGCTATAGTTTGAATAGTCCTGAAATTTATTCGTAATCGTCAACATTGTTTTTTTTCTCATCATTTTGGTCATTAAAAGCATTTTAGCATGCCCCTATCAGCCATAGTGTGGACTGCGTATCAATTTCAGGCACGCAACTTGCAGGTGTCGTGTAATGAGTGATCACGTTTCATCAGTCAGGCCTACAGCCTTGGTGATCAAACTTAGACTGATCCTATTGCAGTGCGATCTATCTTACTTGTTTTACCGCAGTATAAACAAGCAATTATTTCTTAATTTTATTGCGGGAGTGATCATTGTATTGCGGAAGTGATCATCGTGTTGTGGGAGTGATCATCATATTGCGGGAGTGATTCGTCGATCATCAATATTACTCTCCAATACGTTTACATTTTCCAGGAGAGTGGTCAATAACTCTCCTGGATGGAAAGTTAGGAGAGTGATGGAGAGGGAGACTGATCACTCTCCCTAAATCACTCTCCTTAATAATGATACTGTTTGAACCATAGTACATTGTGTACATTGCCCTCTCCATTTTCCCCGAGCGTGACTCGAAGATATGACCCCAGGATTAGTAATGTACAAACTCATAATGAACTAACGGATATAAAATACATTGCGATCGAATGGCTTTGAGCATTCTAGTACATTGTATGTGGGGAGAATCAGATGAACAAAGCTGTCGTCATGGATTTGTAATTTTGTATAGATTCTCTTCGACCGGCAGGACCATTGGATCACACAAATATGAACAGGATTTGTCAAAAGCTTCAATATCTGGTGGCGCATAACTTATGGTATATTTGTTGCGGCCATTACGATGAAATCCTCCGCTCGTACCACTTTAAATGCTCTCCACTCGACTCCACTGTTCATGTCTTTGGTGTCTACCTTCAGGATTTATTCTCGATCGACTGACAGTTTGTCTGGTTCAGCTACAATTATCTCTTTCTATAGTATATGTACCCATGATGATAAGGCTTTGTAACTCCTGAGGGAATTGTCCAACAATGGCAGTTATAGTCCATATGGATTTTTTTTTCACCCGTGGCGTTTTCGAACCCGGTGTGATAAAAGGAAAAGCTGTAGAACCAGTAATCCATCGGTATGTCTATAAAATGTTTAATATGAGCAGTGGCCATTGATTGTAGTCAATGTCAACAGTCGGTCTGTCGGACGAGCGTATGGATCGACTGACTCCCGAAGTATTCGATACGGCTAGTGCCTTGATTATGCCACCATTAATTCGTTCTCTATAACTCGCCCGTGTAAGCATCGAACCTCCTTGTTTGCTCATTATTGATGGACAGGGGGAGGACGATGTTCCGAGGAATTCATTATCACCCTATGAAAACTATCATTATCAGAGCCCATTCAAGGAAGGTGATAACAATTCTCCTCCTACGTTATACGATAAAGGCAAGGGGCGGGAAGTTTTCTATGCTGCAGCTCATATAGACAATTCCTTTAGTTACAGGTTTTCTTCTATGGGTCTATCAATATGAATCTAGGCATATCCGATGGATGAAGATATAAAAACCTTCTTCTATCTATTTACATTTGTGATTGATGAGTTTTTGCATAATATATGAGCTCATGGCAAAAACATAGAGCAAAGCTGACATAAGTGACATTGATCATGCTATCATACATACTGTCTTCTAGGTCCTGTGTAGTCACTGTAATGAGATAGTAGGGTCATTCCATGAAATGGGGGTACCAAAGTGTGACATGCAAACCAATTTTGAAAAGATGTCAATTCCTGGCTGCACTAAGTCAGGGATAATATTGATATACAGAGACTCGGAAAACATAAGAAAACGGATAATATTCCACAAATTGGGAGAAAAATAAAATACTGAAGTTGCGCGTGTAACGAGGACACCAAACTATATGCAAAATTCACCACATAACACGTTAATTTAAGTGTCAAATAGAATACAAACATGATCAAATTGTTAGAATATTTAATCCTATTCTTAGTCAGCATATTTAGTGGCATTGACTGCCTCAATCCAATCAAGTGGTGCGTGTAACATGGACACCAAAATGGCTTCGTGTCCTTTCGCATACATCATGTGAAATCACCATACTAGGTCGCCATCAAACTCTAGACTTCACCATCAAACTGATCATGGCACATGAACATTTTATATGTAAGACTGGTCTTAGTTTCACTTTCTTTCTTCTGGAATCAACATTTGTTTGTCACACATGTAACGAAGTGGCAAACGTAACTGATCAGGACGCGAAATAGCACAATACTACTTACCCGCTATTTTTTGCAATTGCCTCATTATATGACACCTACTCTAAAGTGGCTCCACCAGCCATGTCACAAATATTGGGTTCCATTGCTGCACATTGTAATTCATGCCAAAAAAAAATAAGTAAAATGCAAGCCGAGGGTGGTGCGTGTAACCACATGAAAGAGGACACGAAAGCGAGACATAAAAGTATATTCCAACTACAGCTATTACGGACACATCAAAATCCTGTCATATTTGGATCGATAATAGACAAGATTAGCCCAGCTCAAGAATAGTTTTGAATGACCACTGAATGACATTTTCTTGGTGACAGGTGAGAGGTAAGGTAAGTAGCAAAAGAGGACACCAAGCGTTACACGCGCAACCTGAATTTTCAGGGTTTCATGCATCCAGAATCTGCATTTAAGGGTGACTGATATGAAATAAACTAAAATAAATTGAAAGACATGAGCCAGATCGATACTTTAGGTTGTTTTATTGGTCAAATTTATTAGCAATCCATGCACACAGTGCAAACAAAAGCATCAATGTTTGCAATGTTTGCAATGTCACATTTTTGGGGTCCGTGGGTGTCCTCATATGCTGACACCGATGGTCCTCCAAAAGTAATGGCCGTACATATAACTAAGATGTTATCTTGTGTATATCTACTTGTATCTGGCATTAAATAGGAATAAATGTTTTTAAAATCAGTGTAATATTTTAGAAAATTCACTGGTTTTAATTTTGAGTGCTTAGTGGTGACCCCATTTCATGGAATGACCCAGTACTGTAATATAATACTGTTTTCTGATATTCCAGGCAATAATTACCCTCTACATGTGGATGCTGTTATGGGTATCGCATATTAGTTTTCAGGAGCACAGACTTCTGAAGATGCTAGCTGGGACTGTCACTGTGCACCTATATAATTCATTGAATATATCCTTGCATTTGCTGTGTACTTCCAGTCCTCTCAAATAGAATGCAACAATTGTCAAGGCAATGCCCTTGTTTAAAAAAGCGTCACTTCAGCATTATATTTTAGTGATTTAATGCCACAAGTTATGCTGTGGGGTTTTTCGAAATTTGAGAGGGCTATTCTAAACTGACACCTGTCATTGAACAGATAGGTGGGTGGTTGGGTGGGTTCAGGTTCCTGTTGCTTCAATGCGTTTTGCTGAGAAGCAACAGGAACTTGATGTGATGTCTAGCACTGTAATATCACTTGTCTTTATTGCACCATGTAAGCATCCTGTCAGTCTGTGTCTTTGCGCTGTCCTCTGTGTTTTATAGGGTGGAAGGAAGGTGTCTGGTTTCATGCTGCTTCTTCTTTGAAGTAGCAGGAACACAACTGGGCTGGGTGGTGCTTAGTTGGTTCGTCGTGATATAGCTCTAATATTGTTGAAAGCGACGTTAAATTCTATTCACTCACTTGAACAGATAGACCTGTAAAATCCTTGCAATCTAATGTTCAAAGATAACCATGAAATTGTTCGAGCGGCAATATTTAATCTTTTTCCACCATCCACAGCAATGAAAATTTGATTTAGGATCAGTTACGTCAGAAAAATACATAGTGTGTTCAATGAGACATTGTTATTGGGATCACCACTGGGTTGCTCCTTTATGCTTTCATATGGGAAAACACATAATGGAGGTTACATGTGCATGTACTCAAAAATAAAAGTCTGGACTTTTTTTTCGTTCGCGTAAATTATGCCCCTGATCAGTGCCATTCTCAGTTTGATTACTGAATTAAAACCAAAGTTTTATCGCATTCACGCTGCTTTGCTGGATAAATCCTGAAGTAGATCATGTCGTTTTAGTTCCTAAGGTGATGACCTCTAAGCCATGTCGTCATGGTGGTGGTAATCTAACCTGAAACCATTATTGGTAAAAGCATTACTCGGTCTGGCAGTACCTTCATTGCTAATTCTATCCAGCGTGATTAGGGCTATGGGCTTCAGTTCAATATCGTCCTTATGATCGAGTTACTATGACAGTCATGTGCCTATTCATCTTATATGTAACCTATTTGCATAATCTGAGGTTATGCATCCATATAGTATATCTGAACAAACTATAGGTTACCTTGGGTCAATTTCACGTATACATTTTTGAGGTTGCGTAATAAATTTTTCAAAGTTTGGTGTTTGGATATTCATACAAGCCATACATTCACATAATTTCTCTGGGCCCTCGGTGGCTGAGTAGTACGATGGTGACTGCTAGCCTCGCACCGCTGACTGAATTTTGTTGAAAGCGACATTATATCAAATTCATTCCCTCACTCCTCAAAATTGAGATTATGACAGTTGTCAAATTTTCATTGGTTTACCTACATGTAGGTTTCAGTATACCTATCTTGAACGCGATGTTAAACCTTAATAATATTCTCTCTCTCTTATCTTCATTGGTCGCATTTTGAAGGGATTTTCTTAAGATGTTCATGCCCTGGTGATTGATCTGCTGATGGATTTAACACTGTCTATCATATAACTGCTATAAATCCTACAATGTTGCATAAATTTGCACTTGAAGGTTGATTCAGGACAGGATTCTTATTCCAATAATAATAATAATAAGCTTTATTTTCAGAGGGTGGACAAAAGTGTACACTCAGTCAGCTAGGTGCTGATCTTCCCTGAGGCCCTCCACAGACACACATCCTTTCATACACACACAAAGTGATTATACACAAAGTGATTATATGATATCTGATTTAAAATATTTAAACAAACAAACAACAAAACATTACTATATACACATACAGGAATAACAGTTATATACAAAATAATAAAGTATTTAGATTTGAAACTCTGTACTGAAGAGGCACTTTGTATATCAGCTGGTAAAGGAATTCCAAAGAGATGGTCCAGAATATGAAAGACTCTTTTTGAAAAGCTCTGAATGTGGGAACAGGATTATCAGCTTATCTTTACTTGATGATTTAAGAGTTCTTTCCTGTGGAACAGTTGCAGAGAAAAGCTGTCTCATGTAATTTGGGTACAGGCCATTTTAATAACTTTGCTTGATCATCTTGTAAACGTCTCTCACATACATGTTTTCTTCACATGTCGGGGAGTGTGTCTGTCTGTGGTGTGGATGACACATTAACAGGCTTTGTATTTTGATGTGGCTGATCAATCCAGGCTCTGGGATAGCCAAGTTTACATGGCTTCATTTGTTCCTGCTGCGCCATGAATCCTTTCTTACATTTACACTCTGGGAAAACATGGCTCCATGGGTTGTATGGCTCTATCCGGCAATAAAACAACCTCTTCCCACTCTCTGTCGACTGCTGTTATCGACTTCGGCGAATAGTTCCATTACCGTGAAGAGCTGATCCGTCTTCAATCAGTCTTCAGACATCAATGGCTGGTTGAATTTCTCCTCCATTATATTCGTACGTGTCATGTGATCGGCAACTTATCGTGCGGATCACATTATCAGTACGAAGATAATGGCAAAAATTTAACCGGCTGTTGATGTTTGAAGACTGATTGCAGACGGATCAGCTCTTCACGGCAATGAAACTATTTGCCGAACTCGATAACAGCAGACGACAGAGAGTGGGAAGAGGTTGTTTTATTGCCGGATAGAGCCATACAACCCATGGAGCTGTATTTTCCTGGAATGTAAATGTAAGTTCAGTAAGAGGATTCATGGCATAGTAGGAACAAACGAAGCCATGTAAACTTGGCTAGCTCTGTGAGTGCTTTTCAGTGCCTATTTTTCGGCCTGGTAAAAAATAAGTTCAGATCTGATGTAGTTCAATTGAAATCAGCCCCACTGTGAGCAAATCAGCTTCGTTAAAAGCCCAAACCAGGTCTATCAAATCAACCTGGTGCGATTTGAAAGTGGTGATGAATTTTCCTCGCAGTCTTTATTTACCTGTCGCCCTGCTGATGCAATTGATTTATTATTATCTCTGCCTGACTTAAATACAAGCTCTTCTAGGGCTTCAGCATGGGATCGGTAATCTACCTACCCTGTTTCCATCGTGATAGTGTGTCGTAGATCAAAGTAAATGGTGTTTGAATGCTTTTACTCGCCAATGTTTATAATCCTCAGATGGGAGTAGCGAGTAAACCTCCGGTATAAGTTGGCACACGATGGTCTTCGCTCGTCATGCTATGATATTAGTTGACACTTTTGATCTTGTCACCATCTCGGAATTGTAGCCAAAAGCAATCCATCCGAGCAGAAGTGGAAGGAATACACAGAAACGCTTATATGTGATGTGGCTCTGACGTGTCAAGTAGCTTACTTCATTTAACTGAAAAAACTGATTCATGAATTGAAAACATAATTTATATCCATGGAGATTTCAGAGTGTTTTCATCCGTACATTGTTTTTCGCATGAGGGAGCATGATGAGAGATTGAGAAAGACTTCTCATGGATGAATTGTATCTTTTGAAAAATACAGATTGGAATTTAATTATTATGATAATATTAATGCACATGTAACGGTTTCCGAGACATGTTACTGTTAAGTTTTGGACGGTTGAAGCTGAATATATAGGCAGAGTAGGCCTATAATGTACATGATAACCAAAGGTGCCAAAAGCAAAGTATTACATGATGGTGATTTCTGTCCGTTGACCCACCTATCCATATATGTCCAATCTATATTTGTGATATCCTAATTGAGGTCAAGGTCGCTGTGACACCAAAATCAGGAAATAATTTTTTTTTTTTTTGGTGTGGATACCTTAGGGGAGATCATGTAAATTGCCATACCAAAATTAGGCTCAAGTTCAAAGGTCAAGGTCACTGTTCCAAAGATCAGGAAAAAATTGACATTTGCAAATTTTGGTGAGTGGATACATTGGGGCAAGATACTGGCCCTGATACTTGGGTCAAAGTTCATGAGCAAGCTAGAAGTGGTCACAACAATTGGACACAGTAAGTTACTGATCAGTGAAGAGGCTATGGCCAAACAGTTTTAATCCACACAATTAATGCACATTTTTCAGCTCATCAATGTCCAGTGGGTATTAGCAATGGCATGAGCATGCAGCCTAGTTTCGACGCCATTATGCAGAGGAAAGACCGGCTCAATCCATTCACATCAGATTAATTAACCTATCAATCTTGTCAACTGTCCAAAATTGATTATTTCTTTTATACCCTGTAGATTTTCAAACAGTTTCAAATTACTCGTTGATGGGCGGCTATCAATTCGATGTAAACGCTTTCAAAGGCTTCCCATATACTGTGATGTAATTTGCCAGAAAAAGGGGAGTAAAAAAGAGACTTTAACCGCAAGTAGATTTACATGTGACTTTTTCAAACTCTCGTCGAACTGATTACTGAAAGCACTCTATGGCACAGATGCTATTTCCTGGTGTAAAGTGACGTGAAATCTGTTTACGTCAGACAATCAATTGTTCTTGTGCACAATTACCCTTTTCATGTGCAGCCATTGCAATGAACAAATCTCTTAGTATCAGGTCGACGATCAATGGTCAAAGGTGAAATGCGAAGGTTTTTCATATTTTCCTGTTCAGATTTTTCATGGGTTAGTTAGGTAATGGTGGAACTATCAGCATGTTTTATTTGAAGTATTTTGTCTTCTAGTAGCTTTAGAAAAGTGACACTGATGTCTGGACATCAATACTTGTAACGTTTTTCGGGAGGTTCGTATGACATAATGTCTCAATCAAGAAAAGATAAGCCATGACGGTTTGCAAATTGGAATTCAGCTAGGCTTGGGGTATCAACTTTTGAAAGCTTCCAGCAGACAAACTACTTCAAATTAAACAAAGCAAAGTTGTAAGAGCTACATGTATATTTCTATCATTATTCAGCTATGTAAATGATAAATTATAATATCTAAACAGGGGCAGATACAGGCCTAAAAACGCCCAAATTAAGAAACGAACAACGCCCAAATTAGACGAAGAAATTCAGGTATTTTAGTTTATTATGCAGCAAATTTATGTCTTGTATTTAATTTTGAGATGGTTTACGCATGTTACGCAAATTGATATAATCTCATATGGAAATTCATTGTCTGAAAAATGTCGTCTGATGTGTTTTTGAGCGTCTGAGAACGACCCCCGGCCAAAAAAAATTTTCGCCTCGCCACGCTCGGCAAAACTAAAAAGGCACCCAAATTAAAAAGCTGTATCTGCCCCTGCTAAAAACCTTTGAATTTCACCCTTAAAGGTTGAACACATGTAAAATGTAAGGCAGTTCTCTAAGCCAATATGTGAGGGGGGCTTCAACCGCCCTGGGTTTTCATCATTCTTTCTCCTCCAGAGACACACATCTACGCAGCATCTTGCTGATTTACCGCACTGAGCCTCTATTTTGTACATGATTCATGAATATTCGTCACACCTCTCAAACCTCATGATCAATGAAAGGCCACTGTCTCACTACATGTATGCTACGATGCAGTTATGGGATAACACACCTGCGCACAGTCTGCCAAATAAAGAATTTAAATTTTAGTCACATGCCACATCCATACTTCAGACAGTCCAGACCTTTACTCCCTCTCTGCTGTCATTGGCTATCACATTTGTATATTGAAAAACTGGAATTCGATCCTCTGGCTGCCCATCCATGTTTCATAACCCCAGATAAATAAAAGGTTTGTTCTATATCTATCCCTATGTGGAGTACCTGTGGCACCTAAATATACTTGTCAGTAATTATTCTGCGATTATTATTAGTTGGGCATCAGTGTAATGAAAGCTATTGACCATCACATATATTGTATAATATAATCAATACCATTATGCATGCCGGCATGGTCTATGTGTCCCTGGCTCAAGTTTACTCCATTAAGTTCAATTCATTCCTTGATTGACCTCTTCATTTATGGCGTCACAATCTTGTCGCATCATTTCATGACTGAACACTGATTATGTATTTTGATGTCAAACTAGGTTTACAGGTATCGCGCCATTTAGCACAGTCCTATTCATAAAGCCTAATGCGAGAATATAAATCTGCGGGAAAGAACAAAGCAGAATATAGGTACATGTACCAGCCAGCCTGGAATGTTGATGTCAGAGTACGGTACCCAAAACATGTCACTCTCCATGTTCCAGAAAAACTATTACATGTATCTTTGAGGCTTGGAATAAAGATAGATGTCCGTAATTATTTCCCTGAACACGTGATTTGTCACAATGGTAGAAAACCAAGGAGAGCCAAATCTATGGAAAATATTGTATTCACTCTGTCATCTTTGTAAAATTAGCGAGAGCTGTTGAGGTTCATACTCCATGTTGTAAGAATCACAAGACAATGCATACAATAGCCAAGTCTGGGATCAACAATATGTCTAGACTCGGCCCTTCGGGCCTCATGCAAAGTGATTGGACTGTGGCTACTTCCACATGCTCTACCACTGTTGATCACTCTCCTAGATTTTGTATTCGCAATACTAATCACTGTATTGCGAGAGTGATTCAGTCTTGTCAGTATTACTCTCCAATACATTTTCATTTTCCAGGGGAGTGATTAATGACTCTCCTGTAGGGAAAGTTAGGTGAGTGATGGAGAGGGAGAGTGATCACTCTTCTTAAAATCAAAAGACTCATTATTGCTGGTTGGTTGGTTGTTTGAAGTTTAACGTCGTACCTAACCTTATTGGTCACACAGCGACGATGACACAAACAAACATACCCTAGCAAAACCCTAACCCTAACAGAAACCGAACCAAAACTACAAAAAAAAATTGAATTTCGAATTTTGAAAATTGGGCCCTCCAGACACTGATCACAATGGATCGTCAGAGAGCGCTATAACAGGATGCTACTGATCGTTGATAATCAACAGAGAATCAATGAAGCTTTAAACTTTGAAGTCTTCATAATGCAGGTGAATATATCTGTATTGATCAGGCTTTTATCACAGAGAGACACTGCTGTATGAAACTGCATGTCGTTTAGCTTGGTGATACGTTACTGATGAAGAAAGCCAGGACTATGGGGCAATTACCACTATATTGATATATCTGGGTCCATGTCTGGTTACATCTCCTTGCTTTTAACATGCATGTGTGAAAGTTTGCCAATTACTTGCTGACAGGCAGTAGTTTTCTCCGGGTACTCCGACTTCCTCCACCAACCAAACTGGCTGTCACCATATGAGTGAAATAACCTTGAATGTGACATTAAATTAATCACCCCCACACTAATTGCTTCTAACTCTGCCCAAAAGGTGTTTCTACCATTGCTCCATGTTGACGCCATGCCTCAGTCTCATTCATGATGATGCAATTTGATACCTTGTTGAGAAAATCAACAAATTAATTAGTTTCTATCATTAACAAGGTACAGGTTCTATTGGGCAGCCCAGCATCCACTCTGTTGTTTGGGAAGGGGTGTCATATCAGCCATTCCAAGCTAACTTACACATCTAACTTTTTGAACGATCACCAGGTGTTGAAAACTGCAACTTTTTACAAAGATGTATGTCTGAGGATAATAAATGTGAAATGTCCCAAGGATAGATCACTTCAGTACTATCCCCATGGTCGAGGAAGTCACACCCTTCAGAGTGCTCTCCAAGGTACCCACCACAGTGTTTTTTTTAGACTGGAATTTTCCATGTAAAATCTGATCAGGCCAGGCTGAAATTAGCAGTTAAAGTTAGCCCACTGGCAACAATTTTGCAGCAATGTGCATTTGGCTTGGCAGTTGCTCACAGTATCTTGAGCTGAGAAGATGTATTTAATATTAGTTGGGGTATCGTTTTTATTGGAATTTTTGGGCATAAAGTATGGTTCAAGTTGAACCTGACTGGCTTGGTTCCACATTATAAAGGTGGTAGATTGCGCGCTATGCGGTGTTGAATTGATCCTGGGCAGTTTATACAGTGTGTACCATGACTGCAATGTCGCTACCATTTTGGATGTGACAATCTACTGGAACATGCATTGTGTGAGTATGGAATGACATTTTTATGTGCCCACCTTTCATAGTGGGCATAATGTGATGGCGGTCTCCGTCCGTCCATCCCCTAGCTTGTGTCCAGTCTACCTGTATATCTGGGACATTTCTCCGTGTAAAGTGACAATTTTTGGTGAGTGGATACCCTAAGGGGAGAAGATGTGCCATATACCAAAATGGTCGAGGTCTGAGATCTCTGGTCTAAAAACAAAATCATTGAACTGTCCATCAGTCCATTCTATATCTGTGACAGTTTCCTATCCACAGTTACAGATTTTTGTGAGTGGATACATTAGGTGAAGATGTGTTGTGTATCAAAATTTAGGTCAGAGGTCAAAGGTCACTGCTCTAAAAATCAGGAAATCACTGAAAATATTGTGAATGGATTCATTAGAGGGATGAAAATTTGTCACTTTTAAACATAATTGAGGTCAAGGTCAACTGCCCTATTGTTTGTGTCCATGGATACATTAGGGGGAGAAGATGTCATTGAGGTAAAGATCACTGTGACCCCAAACCAGGAAATCATTAAAAATCAATTTTCGTGTGTGTGTGTGTGTGTGCATGCATTGGCAGGAAAAAGTTTGTCACATATCAAAATTGAGATTAAGGTCAACTGTTGAGGTCACTGTGACCCCCAAATCAGGAAATCTTAGTTTAAAGATAGCAATTTTGCGTGTTACAGGAGACATTAGGGAAGACAATGTGTTGTGCAGGTGTATATTGTCTCCACTGACATGATCCATATACATGTAGGATTGATATTGTTTTTCGATGAGAGGCAGTAGACAGTAGAGTTGAGATGGCTGTTGAGCTGTCTCTAGCCCCGGCACTATTATCAATGAGATTACATACACTAGCTGTGTATCAAGACTTGATGACTGCTTTTGACCATCAAACAGACAGTTACTTCAACTGTTAATTAATGAAAACCCTAGGCTGTACGTTATACAAGACAACCCAATTTCACCATCCAAATTCGCCTTTTTCGTGGGACAGTCTCTGTTATTGTCTGCTTCGAGGTGGTAATTTTGTCGAGGTGAATGTCTGGAAAAGAATGGGTCACCTATCTGCCAGTCCAGATACATGTACATGGCGTTGATTCCTGCTAGTTGAATAACTGCTATATGTATGTTTAGATGGAGCCACACATATTGGTTGGCAGGGCCTGATCTACAGTGTAGGCGTTTAATTTGGGCACCCATATGCGGCGCAGAGTGGGGTAAGTTACAGTGAAATTGCACGGCCACGATGCGGGACCCCTGAAAACCCTGGGAGTATTATATGGTCTAAAATACAGCCTGACAACTTGATATTTAGCAACATTACTTCCATTACTATTGGTTTCAGCGTGTTCAGAAAGGACATTTGCGAGAAAAACAAAACTTTTTTTTTCTCATTTTATTTTTTTCACCCCATTATAATGGACTCAAAAATGGCCTAGATCAGGACCATATTGGATTAACTCATACAGACATTTAAATTCATATGAATTCATAGCAGATAGAAGATGATGGGAACCTTGTATTTCTTATAACCTTGAGATTTGATCTCCTGAACACATTGTCTTTTACCAGGATTATACAATTTTGTCTGTTTGAAGTAACGGTCATAGAAAATGTTGTCACTGATCCAATTTATTTCATCTTGTTAATTATGATATGTTCACCTGCATGATGAACATAAAATTCTCTTTCACTTTGGGGCTGCTTCCCGAACACGAGTTATTTTTGAGGCTTCCTCACTAATGGCAAAGTCTGTTCATTCAGAGCCCGAGTGCTGACGTCAAGTGGAGATAGACAAACCGCAGCCTGCTTAAAAAATTAACTACCCTTGACACTTTAGAGCACATTAGTTCTGTCACCAAGCAGTGAAATTAGATCCTGGTCGACTCTTGGGGGCCAATAACGGAATTATCTACAGTGAAGAAAAGATGGCAGCAAATGATATTATTGGAGTTTCCTGATACTGGTATTCATACAAGTCGAAAATTTGAGTATTTCGTACTCGAATGAGTGGGTTCAGTTTTCGGTATGTTCTTCAATTTGAGTATTAATCTTCAAATTTTCTACCACTCTCAGTGATTTTTTTTGTTTCATCCCTTAATATGCTGTTGAGTTTTTATCAAAACCTAAAACTATTTAGTCAAATTCAGAGGTCTGAATTTAGTTTTTGGATTAATTTTACCCCTGATTACCGGTGGTAAAAAGTGTCTTGTATGAATCCCTGTTTAATATACCGGTATATTAAAGCAATGTAGGCCCCTATATACATGTACATTGACCTCACTGATAACCGTCAGCTATTTTTCTATTAAATGCACATTCTACTTCTCTTTCTCCTCTTCCTTCTCCCGGCATCCATTATTTACATCCTTAATTTTTCAACATCTTGACACATTTCTCTCAAATGTCATCAGGATATCTATGCGTGCTATGCCACGTGGCAGGCACGCAGATATCACAAGCCAAAATTGAGGTCAGTAGGCCAAATTTCAATGTCACTCAGCTCTAAAAATCAGAAATTATTGAAAATTTCCGGTGGATATATGAAGGGGTCGAAGACGATGTGTCACAAAACAAAATTGAGGTCAAATGTCAAGATCACTTTAGCCCCACAATCAAGAAATTCAAAGTTTGAATGGATACATCAGTGATGGAAATTATCAATTTATGGACAAATAGGTCACAGATCAACATCATGGTGACCCCCAAACATGAAATGATTGAAAACAGTGTCTGTGCTATCACGTTATGAGAAACAAGAAACCTATTGAGGTTGAAAGGTCAAGGTCACTGAGGATAAAAATTCAGGAAACCAGTGAAAGTAATCGGATATCAACATTGAGGTCAAAAGTTGAGAGGTCAAGGTCACCGACCACCAGCAACTCACTGAAACACAAAAATCTTTCAAAATTCATTTTAATGATGTAGATTCAATAGAGTCATTTTATCACAGGTAGTTAGAAATCTCCTGGGGAAAGTGTTATGATATAAGCTATGACAATCTATTGTGTTACGCAGAAGGTTGGGGAGAGGTACAAGGGGGAACCATGTAAAGAATTCTCTGTCTGTTCGCTGTTCATCCGACAGTCTTGACTATAGTCATTCGCTTTTGTTTTCTAATCCAAGACAATCTATTGTGTTATGCAGAAGGTTGGGGAGAGGTACAAGGGGGAACCATGTAAAGAATTCTCTGTCTGTTCGCTGTTCATCCGACTATCTCGACTATAGTCATTCGCTTTTGTTTTCTAATCTAAGCAAGGCTTCCGAGACTTCCGCTGTAGACACCCTACACTAAGTAGATGTGGCAGGTGATTTGTTTGTGCAACTGGCGTTGTGTCTCACATGTACAGTACCAAGAAAGAACTGAACTGGCAAAACTTGACTGGCCCAACTTGACTGGCCCGATGTTGACATTATGTCAACTCGATATCGACATTATGTCAACCCGATGACAACATTATGTCAATCCAATGTCGACATTATGCCAACTCGATGTATCTTCATGAATAGTGTTTAAAAGTATTCAAACTGCCCAATGAATATTTTTTCCTATGAACAACATTTTCTCTTTATTGCTACATTTTATTGGTCGATATTTTTGTGTGCAAGTTGAATTCTGAGAAAACAAGTAAAAAATGTGCTCACCTGTCACCTGAGACAAGTATTTTTTTTCTAACATTTCAACCCCTGTCCTGTGACGTAATGTAGCTGTCATTAAACAGGATGATCTTTGAAACAGTGCTGTACGTCATTGATATTTATGCCCCCCCCCCTCTAATTAAAGGGGGGGGGCATATAGCAATCGTTTTGTCCGTCTGTCCGTCCGTCCGAATTTCTTGTCCGCGCGATATCTCGGTTAATATTTGATGGACAGGATTGAAACTTGCATGGAATGTGGCCAGTGCCTCGTAGTTGTGCAGCGTGGAGTTTTATCCGAGTTCCGGTATAATTTTCAAGAGTTATGGCCCTTTTTCTGAAATCTCTGTGAATGGGACTTGTCCGGGCTAGATCTTGATTAATATTGTATGGGCAAGTATGAAATTTGCATGATATGTGGTCAGTACCCCACAGTTGTGCAGCGTAATGTTTTGCCCCGTTTCGCTTATATTTTCAAGAGTTATGGCCCTTTGTTCCTGAAATCTCCGTGAATTTGGACTTGTCCGAGCTGGATCTTCCTTAATATTGTATGGACAATTATGAAATTTGCAGGGTATGTGGTCAGTGCCCTTTAGTTGTGCAGCGTGAAGTTTCTCCGCGTTTCACATATATTTTCAAGAGTTATGGCCCTTTGTTCATCAAGTCTTTGTGAACTTGTCCGGGCTGGATCTTGGTTAATATTGTATGGACAAGTATGGAATTTGCAGGATATGTGGTCAGTGCCCTGTAGTTGTGCAGTTGTGAAGTTTCTCTGCGTTTCGCGTGTATATTCAAGAGTTATGGCCCTTTTGTTCTTGAAATCTTTGTGAATTGGGACTTGTCCGGGCTGGATCTCGATCAATATTGTATGGACAAGTATGGAATTTGCATGATATGTGGTCAATGCCTCATAGTTGTGCAGCGTGAAGTTTCTCTGCTTCCGGTTATATTTTCAAGAGTTATGGCCCTTCGTTCATCAAACCTAAGTGAATGGGATATATTTATTTGTCCAGGTTGGATCTCAGTCCATAAACGATTTGGATCGGGAAAATGGTCCTCCACAGACCAATACAGAACAGAAAAATGGCGGGGCAGTGTCAGATTTAAGCGGAAGGGGGGGGGGGGGCATACAATTGAGCAATCTCTGATTGCTTCCTTGCTGTGTTTTTTTTCAAACTTGCCTAATTACCACAACATTAGGATGTCCATGACCCTGATGCTCTTTGCTGTGTGATACCATCACCCTGATGTTCTCTGCTGTGTAATACCATGATCCGGATGTTCTCTGCTGTGTAACACCTTGACCGTGATGCTCTCTGCTGTGTAATACCATCACCCTGATGTTGTCGGCTGTGTAATACCTTGACCGTGATGCTCTCTGCTGTGTAATACCATCACCCTGATGTTCTTTTCTGTGTTATACCACGACACTGATGTTCTCTGTGTGATACCATGGCACTGGTGTTCTCTGTACCTTGACCCTGATTCTCTGCTGTGTTATACCACGACGCTGATGTTCTCTGCTGCGTAATACCATGACCTGATGTTCTTTGCTGTGTTATACCATGACACTGATGTTCTCTGCTGTCTAATACCATGACCCTGCAATGTTCTGCTGTGTTAAACCATGACACTGATGTTCTCTGCTGTGTAATACCATGGCCCTGACGTTCTCTGCTGTGTAACACCATGACCATAATGTTCTCTGCTGTGTAACACCATGACCCTGATGTTCTCTGCTCTGTAATACCACATACCTTGATATTCTCTGCTCTGTAATACCACATACCTTGATGTTCTCTGCTGTGTAATACAATGACCCTGATATTCTCTGCTGTGTAATACCATGACCCTGATGTTCTTTGCTGTGTAGTACAATGACCCTGATGTTCTCTGCTGTGTAATACCATGACCCTGATGTTCTATGCTATGTAACACCATGACCTCAATGTTGTCTGCTGTGTAACACCATGACCCAGATGTTCTCCGCTGTGTAACACCATGACCCAAATGTTCTCTGCTGCATAATACCATGACCCTGATGTTCTCTGCTCTGTAATACCACATACCTTGATGTTCTCTGCTGTGTAATACAATGACCCTGATTTTCTCCGCTGTGTAATACCATGACCCTGGTGTTCTTTGCTGTGTAATACAATGCTCCTGATGTTCTCTGCTGTGTAATACCATGACCCTGACATTCTCTGCTATGTAATACCACATACCTTCATGTTCGCTGCTGTGTAATACAATGACCCTGGTGTTCTCTGCTGCGTAATACCATGACCTGATGTTCTTTGCTGTGTTATACCATTACACTGTTCTCTGCTGTCCAATACCATGACCCAGATATTCTGCTGTGTTATACCATGGCACTGATGTTCTCTGCTGTGTAATACCCTGACCCTTATGTTCTATGCTGTGTTATACCATGACCCTAATGTTCTCTGCTGTGTAATACAATGACCCTGATGTTCTCTGCTGTGTAATACCCTGACCCTTATGTTCTCTGCTGTGTAACACCATGCCCCTGATGTTCTCTGCTGTGTAAGACAATGACCCTGATGTTCTCTGCTGTGTAATACCCTGACCCTAATGTTCTCTGCTGTGTAACACCATGCCCCTAATGACTGTTCTCTGCTGTGTAACACCATGACCCTAATGACTGTTCTCTGCTGTGTAACGCCATGACCCTGATGTTCTGCTGTGTTATACCATGGCACTGATGTTCTCTGCTGTGTAATACCCTGACCCTTATGTTCTATGCTGTGTTATACCATGACCCTAATGTTCTCTGCTGTGTAATACAATGACCCTGATGTTCTCTGCTGTGTAATACCCTGACCCTTATGTTCTCTGCTGTGTAACACCATGACCCTGATGTTCTCTGCTGTGTAACACAATGACCCTGATGTTCTCTGCTGTGTAATACCATGACCATGATGTTCTCTGCTGTATAACACCATGACCCTTATGTTCTCTGCTGTATAATACCATGACCCTGATGTTCTCTGCTGTGTAACACCTTGACCATAATGTTCTCTGCTGTGTAACAACATGACCCTGATGTTCTCTGCTCTGTAATACCACATACCTTGATGCTCTCTGCTTTGTAATACCATGACCCTTGTGTTCTCTGTATAATACCATGCCACTGATGTTTTCCATTGTGTAATACAATGCCCCTGATATTCTCTGCTGTGTAATACCATGCCACTGATGTTTTCTATTGTGTAATACCATGACCCTGATGTTCTCTGCTGTAAATACTATGACCCTGATGTTCTCTGCTGTGTAATACCACATACCTTGATGTTTTCTGCTGTGTTATACCATGGCCCTAATGTTCTCTGCTGTATAACACCATGACCCTGATGTTCTATGCTATGTAACACCATGACCGTGATGTTGTCTACTGTGTAACACCATGACCCAGATGTTCTCCGCTGTGTAACACCATGACCCAAATGTTCTCTGCTGCGTAATACCATGACCCTGATGTTTCTGTTGTGTAATACCATGACCCTGATGTTCTCTGCTGTGTAACAACATGACCCATATGTTCTCTGCTGCGTAACACCATGCCCCTGATGTTTCTGTTGTGTAATACCATGACCCTGATGTTCTCTGCTGTGTAATACCATGACCCTGATGTTCTCTGCTGTGTAACACCATAACCCAGCATGACCCCGATGTTCTCTGCTGTGTAACACCATGACCCTAATGTTCTCTGCTGTGTAACACCATGACCCTAATGATTGTTCTCTGCTGTGTAACACCATGACCCTATAATGACTGTTCTCTGCTGTGTAACACCATGGCCCTAATGTGCTCTGCTGTGTAACACCATGACCCTGATGTTCTCTGCTGTGTAATACCATGACCCTAATGTGCTCTGCTGTGTAATACCATGACCCTGATGTTCTCTGCTGTGTAACACCACGACCCTAATGTTCTGTGCTGTGTAACACCACGACCCTAATGTTCTCTTCTGTGCAATACCATGCCCCTAATGTTCTCTGCTGTGCAAAACCATGACCCTAATGTTATCTGCTGTGTAATACCACGACCCTGATGTTCTCTGCTGTGTAACACCACGACCCTAATGTTCTGTGCTGTGTACCACCATGTTCTCTGCTGTGTATACCATCACCCTGATGTACAAGTCTGGAACATTTTGAGTAGCTAGTCCGCTTATCAGCCACATTATCTGGCCACATCATGCTCATGCAGAAATTACTGTTTTCAATTTTGTTGCCTTGTACCGTGACATTTGGCAGCAGTGCCCATTGTATCGAAAACATACACAATGTACACACATGTATACAATTTGATATTTTCCTAGGGGAATTCCATTTCTCCTAATAGTTGAGATTTATACATAATACATGGCCTGAAAACAATATTCCAGACCGACTGGTAATCAGAGGAATTTCTATTATCGATAAGAAGTTTTGATGTTCCCTCGTCCATTATTCAGGCGATATATTATTATTCGGGGAATATCTAACCTGGATTTCTTATGAAAGGTCTAATATTAAGCTCGCTGTTGACCGTCCCTTGTTTGCACACGGATACCCATTAGCTCTGATGAAAACAAGAGAGCAGTGCGTGTCACACAGCACTGGGGAATTTGTAACGCCGACGAGCCGGTCCCTAAATCACATTTCACGAACAGGCCTGCCAGCAGTGGTCGGTAAAGCAAACATCCATTGGTGGGATAATGTCGAACAATGTCATAAGCCCTGCACGCTGCTGTCAGATGATAGTGTGAGCAGCTGTGGGCATGTACACCGCTTTGAGAACAACAATGATGATATAATACTAACATGTGTACGAACAACGGACAAACTATTACACTGTATAGGAGTCGATTTTAATATGTGCGCATCCTGATGCCTGCGATCCATCATCCTGTCCAGCCCGCCAAAGGTATATTATCACGGATATTGACACAGCTAGCTTACTGATGTAGTCGTTAAAAAGAAATGGATTTATTAGTTTAATAATGCCCTTTCATATACGGTTTGTCGTGCACAAAGTTGTCAAGTTAAATCATCTGGACTTCACAGTGTTTGCCATGAATTTGGCACCATTTAGGAATAGAATGGCAGGTGCAGATATATATTTCAGTCTCTCGTTTTTTAGGCGAGTGATCACTCTCCCTCTCCATCAATCATCTAACTTTCTCCCAGGAGAGTTATTGATCACTCTCCTGGGAAATAAAAAAAAGCACAAGAGACTGATATTATGATAAAATAATTTTTTTGTATCCATATTTCTGACTCCTCCACAGAAATAGGCAATGATATTAAATGGTTTGAGCCTCCCAGGAGTATCCACGACAGTTTAATGGGATTAGCGGGAAGTGCCCGTGGAGCTGACAGGACAGTTTTATCTTTTTGCGAGAGATTGAAAACTTCACACCAGAGTAATAACTGGAAGTGTGAAGACCTGTGTAAAGTGATCCACTATGGACAGGTCGTGGGATTGTCAACTGCAGTATGGATACATGCACATAGATACAGTACCATGGATTATTACACATCTATGGAATATGGACAGGTCATACGATTGTAGGCGTACACTTATATGGATTATAGAATTAAATGTAGTATGGGTTAGTTGGACATGTCTGAATCATGGGCAGGTTATATACTTCAATGAGTAATTATGTAATCATATGGGTAGGTAAAATACCTGGTACAAGTTCACTTCACATATTCTGGGCAGACAGTTTAATATCTACACTTTCTGAGCACATTATGGACAGTTTACATTGTGCTATTCAATGTTATAGACAGTTTAAATTGTACATCAGTACATTAATTGTACATATATTCAGATTGTTTGTAGGATCATATAAACATTCATGATGTACATACTATTGGCTGATGACTTATTAAGTTACTTTGTAGATAATGGATTCGATGACTTCACCGAAGTCTATAAGTGTCGTCCTTATCTGCATGAACGGGCATATGTGTTCCTGTGGCCACCTTGACCAAGTTGGCTCTGGTTTGACACTGGCGTATATATATAATACATGTTACCCACATGTAGATGACTGGCTTACACACATGATTACCTTCACATACATGTAGACACTATATAACCACATCGACAATACCTTTTGCCGGAGGGATTTAACCCCCTGTCATATTTTAGACAGGAAATAAGCAACATATAAATCCTGCTAGCTTGTCGTCTAATTATGACAGCTTCATCACTATGTTTCAAAGTATTGTATGTAGTAGACTATCTGCTGCTGTGGCATTTCAACCATATTAATTGCAGTCCATTGGAGAGCTTCCATTGTGGCATACTAGGAACTGGCATGAGGCATTCCAAACAGCGTGGCATGGTGGCCGTATTGGAACTCCTGGGAACTTCATGACATACAGTTTGGAACTCGGCAGACAAAGGATGGCTTATGCCATAACATGCAGCAGCATGGTGGGAATGGCCTAACTGGAACGCTAATCCATCCAGATCAGAACACCAAACTGGGCATGGTGTATCCCATTTGAATAACCGGCATATGCCATCCCTACCAGGGAACTCAGTTCTTAATTTCAAGAAGCTCCCTTGATAGATATATGGATAAAGTTGGATCACATTCCAAGAGTCCAGATTGTATGCGTTGCAGGTTGCACAATATAGTATGCTACTAAATATTGGATCAATTGCAAACCCTCTGGGGTTGTTTTGACGGTCTTGAAGTTTTCCAGGTTATGCCTGAAATTACATTCTCATTTCATCAGATTGTATAGCTCCTACTGTCAGATATACCCTCTGATTGTATATAGGGGTTAGAAACTCTGTGCATAGGTTTTGTGCACATTGGTCTCAACCAATCGGCATTGTCCGTTACTAAACGGGGCAGAGTTGGATCAGGATGTCACATAAATGGGACGTTGTAATGTGTGTCACTCTGTTCGTATATATTGGATATATTTTCGACTGATCATGCTGAATGCACATGTACTTTTTTAGCTCAATTCAGTCAGAGGGTGTTAACAGTTTAGGAGGTTACAAACTCTGACAGTGGGAGTACATGTATGTATAATAATTACTGTCCTCGATAATCTTTGTCATATGGGTAAGCTTTGTCGAACCTGGAGCAGATAGACGATGTCTGAGGTATTTCTTACGACACTAAAGTCAGCATGACTAAATTACCATTATGCCTGGTCATATAATAGAGGGAGGATGGATAATTCCATTTAGTACTTAACGGGAAATTATCCAAATTGAGGCGAGAGAGCCGGCTGATGTGATTATGCTCATGATAATGGCGACTGACCCGCAGTGTTTTGCTGGGAGAACGATAGCAGCTAGCAATGTGCTTATCACTCAGACATTCCAGACGCTGCAGTCTCTGGAGTCCTCTTGCTGGTAACCCTAATTGAATTACTCAGAGAGGAAAGGTGTCATACCTAACCTGCCTAATAGCGTGTATGTTAATTTTGTTTATCTCATCCATACAGCTGAATTAGCAGGTGCGGCTTGAGACGTGTTTTCTTTTTGTCACGGAAGATGAAGATTATTTTGGATCCCCACTTTATTGTACCTGTGCAAGTGTTTTGGGGGAAGTTAGTTTTAGGGGCAATTATTATAAGTGATTTCAAATAAGATAGTAAATATTTTCTTGTGAATTATGTGAGACTCCCAACATTTCACATTTACAGGTATATTGTCGTTGCCATGTACGTACGTCCGTCCGTCCGTCCGTCCTAGCATCCGTCCGTCAACATTTTCTTGTCCGCTGAATATCTGCAGATCTATAAAGTCGGGCTTGACCAAACTTTGGTGAGAGCTTCCTGAATGTTGACTGATGAAATGATTGGATTTTCAGATGGCTATGATGATTTCATGATTTTTAATTTTTTTTTTTCATTATTTATTGATGGCTCAGCTTTTGCACTGTTAATTATCTATGCCCATCAACATGTTCTTGTCCGCTGAATATCTGCAGATCTATCAAATCGGGCCTGACAAAACTTTGGTGAGAGCTTCCTGAATGTTGACGGATGAAATGATTAGATTTTCAGATGGCTATGATGATTTCATGATTTTTTAAAAAGAAAATTATTTATTATTTATTGATGGCTTAGCTTTTGCACAGTTATCTATGCCCATCGGGAACCCTTGATTGCATGTGTCATTGTGAATTTTGAAGGTTCCCTGATACAAGAAAGCCTGGTCCATTCAAGATTCTCATTGAATGAAGGACAACATTTTTCTTTAATTTTGCTATTAAATCATCCCATTCTACATCATACATGTATGATTTATCCCAAAACGTTTGCATGAACCATATTTGTGTCCAAACATTTAACTGGTACAACATAATGCTTCAATTTTTGTCACCAAACATATTACGGTACTGTACCTTGGAAATTATTTAAAACGAGTGATTAGGAGAGCCCATTTTTAGCCCAACTGGGCAATTTTGAACCAGTTTGCGTACCTGGAGGTTATGCCCCCCCCCCTCCCCAAATAATGATATAAGGGTGGGCCTGTGTCAATCAGTGTGTTTACTTGTTATCACACTTGTGCAATGCATAAATTAACACTGATAAAGCTACACTTTCTTGCATGCTGTAATCGCAGCACATCACTCACGTAAAACCGAAGTCTGTTATATACGGTATCCAGGGACTTTTTTGCAGGTTCCGATCCCAAACTCCCAGTTCCTTTTCGTAATTCATTATTGAGGGTCCAATTTTTTAAGTGAATTTCGGTGCAAAGAGCCTGTGATCAATCACAAAACAGAGGCTTATTAACATGAAATTCAATACCCAGCTATGCAATCGGATCGATATTGAGGCTCCCAGAAGCTTTTTCTAGGAGTATTTCCTTCAGAAATCCTTTCAAATTGAACAACAACAACACTTTCGTTTTTTGTTTCATTTGAGTTTTGGGCGCCCATATGTTTTCCGAAACTAAATTTGCTCTAGATGCAGCCCTGATCCTACTTGACTAAAAAAAAAACAGGCTGAGGGGTCCACGCATCTTTTAGGTGCTTGCCTGCAATTCATGTTAGCCAGACTCTGGGCAATTTTGAACCAGTTTGCATATCTGGATCTTATGCCCCCCCATAATGATAATGGTGGGTTTGTGTCAGTCATTGTGTTTCTATGCCATTAACTTATCACACTTGTGCAATGCATAAATTGCCACTGATAAAGCTACACTTTCTTGCAGCCCTCCGGCTTAGGGCAGCATGGTTTGTACCATGTTTGTCTGGCACAGGAGGTAGATTAAAGTACCAAACAGAATGGGCTCTCTGAGGATCCATTGTAATCAGTGTCTGTAGAGTCTAATTTTCAAAATTCGAAATTAAATTTTTTTTTGTAGTTTTGGTTGGGTTTTTACCTCAGCCCATGGGCTGTGGGATTACTATGTTCTGCCATCATCACGTGCGTCCATTCAAGTACAAAGCGCGTCAATCCCCGTCCCAGTCAAAGTCCCAAAGTAAGTCAACATTTTCTTCATCGCTAAATATTTTGCGAATCTATGAAGTATTCGGACACAAACCAAACTTTGGTGAGAGCTTCCTGAATGTTGTTATTACATGAAATGATTAAGATTTTCAATTCCTTCTTGATGATATATGCTGATTTTTAATTATTTTTTTTATTATTTATTGATGGCGTAGCTTTTGCGCTGTTATCTATGCCCATCAGCATGTTCTTGTCCGCTGAATATCTGCAGATCTATGAAGTCGGGCCTGACCAAACTTTGGTGAGAGCTTCCTGAATGTTGACAGATGAAATGATTAGATTTTCAGATGGCTATGATGATGTCATGATTTAAAAAAAAAAAATTATTATTTATTGATGGCTTAGCTTCTGCACTGTTATCTATGCCCATAAACATGTTCTTGTCCGCTGAATGTCTGCAGATCTATCAAGTCGGGCCTGACCAAACTTTGGTGAGAGCTTCCTGAATGTTGACAGATGAAATGATTAGATTTTCAGATGGCTATGATAATTTCATGATTTTTTATTTTTTTAAATTTTTTAATGTATTGATGGCTTAGCTTTTGCACTGTTATCTATGCCCATCGGGAACCCTTGGTTGCATGTTTCGTTGTGAATTTTGAAGGTTCCCTGATACAAGAAAGCCTGGTCCATTCATGATTCTCATTGAATGAAGGACAACATTTTTCTTAAATTTTGCTATTAAATTATTCTATTCTACATGTACATCATATGATTTATTCTAAAACTTTTGCATGAACCATATTTGTGTCCACACATTTAACTGGTACAACATAATGCTTCAATTTTTGTCACCAAACATGTTACTGTACCTTGGAAATTATGTAAAACAAGTGATTAGGAGAGCCCATTTTTACCCCTCGGCCAAAATTTGGCCGAAGGGTATTGTCGTCGTCATGTACGTCTGTCCGTCGGTCCGTCCGTCCGTCTGTCCGTCACACCTTTCTCGTTACCAAGATATCTTCAGAACGACTTACCCTAGGCACACCAAACTTGCAGTGCACATCCGTATGCTTGTGACCCAGAACCCTGTTGAATCTGGACCTGATTGGTTAGAAACTTTGGCGGCCATCTTTAATTTATGCGAAACCATCACAGCTTTCTTGTTACCAAGATATCTTTAGAACGACTTAACCTAGGCACCCCAAACTTGCACTGCACATCCATATGCTCATGACCCAGAACCCTATTGAATCTGGACCTGATTGGTTGTAAACTTTGGCGGCCATATTTAATTTATGCGAAATCATTAATCTTGTGTATCTTAGGTACCATTTCTCTGTTCAGTGTGAAACTTGGTATAGATCATCGATGCATCAAGAAACTTCAAGGGAATGACCAAACCAGTTTCCCTGATTCGGTGAAAACCTTGGCGGCCATCTTTAATTTATGCAAAATCTTCAATGATATATATCTTTGATACCATTTCAGTGTTCTATGCGAAACCTGGTATACAGCATCGATGTATCAAGAGATCTGCAATGTATAGCCACATCAGTTCCTCTGAGTGGCAGGAAGGATGGGCGGCCATCTTTAATTTATGCAAAATCATTAATGATCTCTATCTCTGATACTGTCCGAGTGCTCGATGTAAAATTTGGTATATATCATCGAAGCATCAATAGACTTACGATAAATGACAGTTCTGGCGTTTCTGATTGGGCGGAACCTTGGCGGCCATCTTTAATTGATGCAAAATCTTCAATGATATATATCTTTGATACCATTTCAGTGTTCTATATGAAACTTGGTATCCAGCATCGATGTATCAAGAGACTTGCAATGAATAACCACATCGGTTCCTCTGAGTGGCGGGAAGGATGGCCGGCCATCTTTAATTTATGCGAAATCATTAATGATCTATATCTCTGATACGGTTCAAGTGCTCAATGTAAAATTTGGTATACATCATCGATGTATCAATAGACAGTTCTGGTTTTTCTGCTTGGGCGGAAACCTTGGTGGCCATCTTTAATTTATGCAAAATCTTTCATGATGTTTATCTTTGATACCATTTCAGTGTTCTATATGAAACTTGGTATACAGAATCTATGTATCAAGAGACTTGCAATGAATAACCACATCAGTTTCTCTGAGTGGTGGGAAGGATGGGCGGCCATCTTTAATTTATGCGAAATCATTAGGGATCTCTATATCTCAGATAATTTTCAAATGTTCGATGTAAAATTTGGTATACATCGTCGATGCATCAACAGACTTATGTAATGAATACCGGTTTCTCTGATTGGACGGAAACGTTTGAGGCCATTTCTAATGGCAAAATTTTTCATAATCTGTATGTTTGTTACTTGACTGCTTGGTGTTCCTGAAGTCTTGTTTTAAATTGAATACATTATGAATGGCTGGCGCCCAGAGCCGAGGGGTTTTCAGATGCGCAGCTTCGTATTAACCTGACTGTGTGCAATTTTGAATCAGTTTGCA
>JAVTVY010007849.1:0-49279 GCA_036873755.1 Hanleya hanleyi
CCAGCACCCACCACCCACACATTGCCGCCATCTTGTACCCAGCACCCACCACCCACACACACGCCGCCATCTTGTACCCAGCACCCACCACCCACACATTGCCGCCATCTTGTACCCAGCACCCACCACCCACACACACGCCGCCATCTTGTACCCAGCACCCACCACCCACACACACGCCGCCATCTTGTACCCAGCACCCACCACCCACACACACGCCGCCATCTTGGTCCCAGCACCCACCACCCACACACACGCCGCCATCTTGTACCCAGCACCCACCACCCACACATTGCCGCCATCTTGTACCCAGCACCCACCACCCACACATTGCCGCCATCTTGTACCCAGCACCCACCACCCACACATTGCCGCCATCTTGTACCCAGCACCCACCACCCACACATTGCCGCCATCTTGTACCCAGCACCCACCATCCACACATTGCCGCCATCTTGTACCCAGCACCCACCACCCACACACACACGCATGCGCACACCGCCCCAATACCGCCCCAATTTTTTTCTGCGCATGTGCAGTGAGGCGCTAAGACATCAATTTAGCTTTTGTACACTACTTTCGTGCCTCCAAAATCTCGCTCTGTGATAAGCCACATTGTATCATGTTTCAAAGAAGGACTATGAGTGTTGCTTAAACATCATCAATCAGGGTTCCAGTGAGTTTTTCCATGAAGTTTATTTACGAGGGGAAAAGAAATCACATACATTGACACTACACGGTTAACGTTACGGTCATACTTACACAGAACTCTGAGATTTACTGACTTTAAATCAATTCCTTCCTTGTTTCGGGCGTAACAGGTGTACATCCCATCATGAGATCTGTCTACTGGGGATATGGTGTATGTATCGTTGTTATGATGGTGACTGTCCGGTTTAGTATGTTCAAAACTCCAAGAAATTGTTGCCTTGGGATTGCTGTCAACCTCGCATTTCAGCTGTAGCGTTCTCCCTTCTAACTCCACAAAATTTTGCTTGGGTTTCTCTATCTTGGGTTTGTCTATAAGAAAAGAGTAAGGTGTTTCTCTGAATACACATTGATACGATTACGATACTTCTAATTAATCTGTTTTTCTGTTTCATTATCGAAACTTGCATTCAGATTATGGAAATGTAGCCTTTTGCTTGTAATTCCATTCTATCAATTGCAATTGCAACGCTGCGACATTTAGCGTTTTGTAGTGAGTGTCGTGAACTCCGGATCACATAATGTTATAAATGCATATTGGGGTTAACATGGGGATAAATGGGACTTTTGCTCTAATAAGATTAATGAAAATGAAAAGAACCACGTGAGTTTTAAATTGGGATATGAACAAAGACAGAATCAGAAAATAACAAGGTGTAACATAAGCCGCACTGGCAGATTAAGGTTACTATATCGGGTCCAAACTTCACAATCTCGATTTTTTTTGGTCTTATACCAGAGTACACAGTCAAACCTACAAGATGGGGGAATAAGAAATTATGAAAATTAGCACATTTTTTTAAAACTCAAGCCATTCATGGTGCAGTAGCGCTGATTGGTTTTTGACCATTTTCTCCAGTTAGTTTTCGTCAAAAAGTGTTTTTCCCGTTCTAATTTCTCTCTTGTTATTTGATGTACTAACACGAACTTTGGACACAATATTCCAATCATGTAGATCTTCAAAACCTTGCCTCAAATTTTATAAGTTCGGCCCTGTTAATGAATTATTTATGACTTAGTGGAGAGAGGTCGAGTGTTTGTGGATTTTTTCAATCTTTCAACTTTACTCAATGATAAAATAACTTCTAGGCCCTAACTAAAAAGGCAACATATTTTTGTTCAAATGGTAAAGTTCATTATTCCAAAAAAGCAAGTTTGTTTAATGAAAACTGAGAGAGTTATTAGCGCGTGATTTTGAGGACTATACTTTTCTAAATGACATCATTTATCTTTAAATAAATCGATTCGTGTAATCAATTCGAGAAAGTTATTTATTTATCTAAATTCCTTGAATCAAGGGCTTTCAGAAAATGTATAGTTTGTATGGATACAAAAAAAGCACTGCCCCGAAATTAAGCAAAATTGTGATACGTACACGTACGCAACTGCATGGGACCCGATACAGTAACCTTAAGTTCACTTACACGTTATATTCAACACTGTTGTATAGTTAACTCCTCCAGCACTGTTGGTAGCTTCACATGTCAGCTCTTTGCCGTTCATCCCTTTGTGGGTTATTATAATCGCCCGACTGGTATTTTCACTGACCGGAATTACGTCGTACAAATAATGTGGTCTATCTTCGAGCAGCCACCTGAATGTTGGTTGTGGATTGCCTCCAACTGACAGACATGTGAACTGGTGCTTCTGACCGACTGATATGGATCTAGAGTTGTCTTCGATATAAACTTGCTTTACGGATGCTGTAAAAAAATGCGCAAAAGGCGTTTAAGTCAGAAATTCAGTAGTAGGCAGAACTATGAGCCAAGCATGTTGTCCCATACATGATTCTTTCTGCTATTTTCAATAGCATGTGTTATTGTTGTTTCACTATATCCGAATGCCATTTTCGTGCACATTAGCTGTGTTGGAGGGAAGCTAGTGATCCGCAAATGCAGGTGTGTTTTAATCGGTTCGTCTAGCAGCTATTGGCACTGCTTTCGTAAAATGTATCAAACCATGTATATTTACAGGGAGACGAGTTCGTCCGTTGTAATTTCGTTGCTATCAGCTTATGTACTAAGATACACGTGCTCTCTAAATAAAGTTGAGTGAAATTTCACTCAAGTAAGAGTGGAAATTCATCCCACTCAAAACTTGAGTGAGATTTTCACTCAACTTGAGTTACTTTTCACTCAACTTGAGTTAAATGCACTCAACTTGAGTGACATTCACTCAACTTGAGTGACATTCACTCAAACATAATAGTGGAAATTCATCCCACTCAAGTTGAGTGGTTTTAACTCAAGTTGAGTGAAAAGTAACTCAAGTTGAGCGAAAAGTAACTCAAGTTGAGTGAAAAGTAACTCAAGTTTGAGTGAACAGGTACATTTCACTCAAACTTGAGTGGAACAGTTCACTCAAGTTTTTTTAGAGAGTGTGCTTGTGACGCCTCATTTTCGCTAGTGTTTGGCATTGTCGCTGCTTGGTGTAACGGGCATTTCTTTACCAAGGAAGCTTTGTATGTATTGTTCCCATATCGGAAAATTTTTGTCTTTCTCTTTCCTCAGAGATTACAGCATTGGAGTCCACAGACTAAGCCCTGTACCGGCCTAGTAGTAGTTGGTTAGATGCAACGATTTTTTTTTGCGTCGTATATTAGCGAATTTTGCAAAAGTTGAGCTGAATACGACAATAAAATGAGGCGGGGGGGGGGGGAGGATGAATGGGGGAGGTGTTTCAGTGGTATTTCTGGAAGAATATATGCATGCATACAATTTATCGGAAATAGAAGAGCAGTACAATACACACAACATGCGATGAAGCTATGTTCTAAATCTATTAAAAAACAAATGAATATCTTAATTCGTACTGAACCGCATTAACGTTGTGAATCACGAAGCTGAGCGATCTGAGTATTTTAGTATCTCACTTGAGAGATCTTGAGTAAATTGTAAAAATTTCAATCCACGTCACAAAACATTTAAGCCGAAACTTTTTCTCTACGTTTCGTAACCTATGTCTAATTCCGCTCAACCCCAGACGAGAGGCCGTATTAACATCGGTACAGCATATAGCCCGCCACTGATCATATATACATATGAAATATACTCTAGAGAACGACTTTTGGATTAAGAACAGATTACTTATCAGTGACACGGAATAAAGGATAGGAACATTATGATGTCTTTCCGACATCATTAGAAATTGTTGATCGCTTCTCTCTTGTAGGAATTTAGCTCATGTTTATATATTTGGGGTTATGCCTTTTCGAGTTTGGTGCGCTGGATTCGTAAGAAAGAGGTTGAGTGATCGAATCTCGGTCGGGCTTCTGCTCTCACTTCTTTACATTGTTGCCGTTACCACTGTTGCATGGAGCGTGGGGTTCAGGACCAGAGAATCTGAGTAGATTTCGGAAAGGGAAGAGGATTCAGTTGAGGAGGAGTGTAACTTGAGACACTCATCTATGGAAAGCCATCAGTGTCATAACCTCGGGTTTTCCACACGTGGAAATTATATTATCCACGCGTGGAAAATACAGCCAATGGTGTGACTTGTAATTACCACGTGTGGATATTTCGACGAATCACTCAACTTGGAAATACCACACGTGGAAATTATTTACCACGCGTGGAAAATATCCACCAATGATAGAACTGGGAATACCACGTGTGGAAATTATTTACCACACGTCGTATTTATCACCCAATCATTGCATTCGGAAATACGACGCGTGGTAAATAATTTCCACGCGTGGTATTTCACTGGGTTCTTCACACGTGGTAATTCTCTTTTCCACACGTGGTAATCCTATTTTCGAATCTACTAATCAAAACAATCGTTACAGAAAGCAGATTCACGCATTTTCACCCTGTCTTATCTGTCGTACGGTCGTCAACCTATACGACTCAGCCTCAGGTGGAACTTCTGCACTGCTCAACAAAAAACTTATTAAAGTTTGCTACACGTACCTTTATTTTATGAAATTGACAGTGTCCTGTTGCAGGTTGTCTGTTATACAGCTAGATGAACAAATTCGGAGAGCTGATACTTGAACCGCCGCAAACTGTCGATTTTCACCATTCTGAAGGGACCAGCTTTCTTTGTTAAGCTCTAATTCATTGGCTGGGTAAAATAAAATTTCGACGCGTGGATAAATGGGAATACCACGTGTCGAAATTATTTACCACGCGTCGTATTTCCGAATTCAATGATTGGGTGATAAATACGACGTGTGGTAAATAATTTCCACACGTGGTATTCCCAGTTCTATCATTGGTGGATATTTTCCACACGTGGTAAATAATTTCCACGTGTGGTATTTCCAAGTTAAGTAATTGGTCGAAATATCCACACGTGGTAATTACAAGTCAAACCATTGGCTGTATTTTCCACGCGTGGATAACAGAATTTCCACGCGTGGAAAATCGAATTACCACGTGTGGAAAACCAGAGGTTATGACACTGATGGCTTTCCATACTCATCCAGCGCGTGTACTAGATTGTACTAGCTTGTAGCTGGCGGGACTTTCCCCTGGGCTCAGTCGATAGAGCGCTGGATTCGGCCGATTCGTAAGTCAGAGGTTGAGTGACCAAATCCTTTTCCGGCTTCTCATCGTCCTTTACATATAAAATGCACAATAAAAATTGCATAAAGTGATGTCTGTAAAGATTGTTTTGACCATACAGGTTGATGACGGTAATCTTCGCCATACTCTGTCCCTACATGTCAATCTATCCCCAGAACTCACTACCTGCGAAAGTAATATCTGGCCTAGTGAATTTCTGGAAGCGGAAAGAGATCACGTTCGAACATGCGTACAAATTCCACAATTTCAGTATTTGGCGGAACTAAGCGCAGCCAGTGAGATCTGGGACTATATCACTATTATTCAACTAAACACGAAAAGACTTTTGCAGAATTTGAATGTATTATGTTCTTATGGTCAAAATTAACTATATTTCGCAATAAAATGCGACCGGATCGCTCGATTATCAAAGGCACTATTTTGCAGCCGGCACACTACATGATCGCCATACTGTCCCCACGGGCGACTTTTTGTGCCATACAAGCATACGTTGTGTTAACATGAGATGAATCCCTTTGATAATTGATTCCTTTATATCATGATTACTTCTGTTATATCACTGCCACATGGTGCATTGTTCCCTGTGTATGGGCGACGTATCTCTATCCACCCCCCCCCCCCCCCCCCCAAGAACAAGAGTCCGCTACTTTAAATTATCGTTTTTCAAATATTTTCCTATGACTTACCTATTACAGCAACATTAATAACGGCACTATCGCCTGCCTGACACACAAACTGGCCATCGTCCTTCGGGTATTCAAGAGATCCTACTTTAAGTGAAGCTTTCTCGATTATAGAGTAGTTGCTGAAGTCTTGTCCTTCATGTGCGATGACTATATCATCCCCGTGGATTTGTTTTTTCAACCAGAACACATCTTCGCCCTCACCGTAGTAGTCACAGTGAAGTATAATTTCTTCCCCTTCTTTGCCACTAATTTCATCTTCATTGACCCAAACATTGCCACCTTGTGAAGATAATATGCCTGCCAAAATTGATAATGAACATTTATTAGAATCGTTCGTGAAATCTGAAAATTACGGTCCGCAAATCGAAGACAATCCGATTATTTTCACGCAATACTTCCACATATACAAAGTTATTTGAATTATAAAAATAAAATTTCGATGAGGATTAGACCTCAATAGTTGGCTCCTATTTATTTTTAGTGCGGGTCTTTAGGACAACGTCTTGCCATCAAGCATCAACGAAAAAAGTTTCTGCGGAGAGATTTAAGACACATTTAGCCTTAATATCTTGGAAGATATATCAGTTTTCCTTGTCTGGTGACCTTTCAATTTGAAAATCACGTTTCCTGGCAAAGAAACAATGCATCGGATATCAAGAGAAAAAAAATCTTCTAGCTAAAGATTCCACTTACCCGATAGAAAATTTAGCCTGAAAGACTTCTAGTTCACCTGTCTCGGAAGGCAACGTATTTGCGCTCAATCAAGTAGCTAGTCTCATAATAATTTGCTGAAAGATTATTGCGATTTGGCATAATTCTCTTCAGCTTACACTGATATACATATTGTTTTGCTAGCAGCATAATTGTGTTAAATACTTTGTCGTTATATTAAACTTCGAATAAGATGAACTTGAATGTTATATTCACAATTATTCTGACGCTTTCTACGTTTTCGGAGATAATAATAAAAAAATATTTAAAAAAATAGTGCAATCAAATCTTTCACCACGGGACAAGCAGAACAGACACGAATAATCCTTTCTTTTCCACAGAAGTCGCAAATATCATAATGTATCTCTGTTATTTTCTTCAGAAAAGTATTGATGAATTCCTCGTAAAAGTGCCCGTCACCAAAAAGCCCCCTTTTTCGCATATAGAATAAAAAGGAATATTTAACCCTTGATTACAAGCATGGCGGACTGAGGATGAGTAACATGACAAATTATATACATAGTTTAAAAATCACATCTTCTTTTCCAGAATAGAAAATGGCAAAATATAATAAACAGCGACTTGTACGAAACACCGAATTTATGGAACATGGGTGATGACTATCTTAATAAAGTAATTGATAATATATCAATTCCTTTTTGGAAAGACACATTTATTGCCTGGAAACAACTGCGTGTCAAACTTAATCCAAAATCTATACCAGATATTTTGGACGAACCTTTGTGACTCAGCAGCAAATTGAAACAGTCAATTATTACTAAAAACTGGTTCAAAAATGGTATTAAATACGTACGTGATATTGTTAATTGTAAAGTTCTCCAGTTACTGACATGCATTTGCCAGTTTTAGGGATTGGGGGAAAATATTAATAAGGCAAAAAAGAGGTGGTAGAATATTCTATGATGTACTAAATAACATGGATAGTACAGTGCAATCCAAATCCATAGAAGCCTGGAATGAAATCTTGAAGCCGTGTTCAGATATAGAGTGGGAGGAAGCTCATGCAAATAACTTTAAAAGTACTCAGGAAACAAAACTCCGTGATATAAAATTCTGCACAGAATTTTCTGTGCAAATTCTTTCTTGCAAAAAATAGGAAAACAAAATGATAATCTGTGTTCCTACTGCGAGAAGAAAAAGAAAATATAGAACATTTGATGATGGTTAAAAAAATGTGGTCTTATATGCAGAGATGGCTAAATGATAAAGTAAAAGTAGTGTTATCTTATGATAAAATAATATATGGCTGGAATATGCAGCAAAATTTGCCGAACACTCTAATGTTGATTGCGAAAAGATATTCTGCTGCGAGAAGAAAAAGAAAATATAGAACATTTGATGATGGTTAAAAAAATGTGGTTTTATATGCAGAGATGGCTAAATGATAAAGTAAAAGTAGTGTTATCTTATGATAAAATAATATATGGCTGGAATATGCAGCAAAATTTGCCGAACACTCTAATGTTGATTGCGAAAAGATATATTTACACCAATAAATTCAAAAACTCAACATTGCATATTAATACCCTTCTTCAGAAATTCCATGAACAATATACAACCAAGAAACTAATAGCAAACACTACTTTTTCGACAGAGAACTTTTATAAAAAACGGCATATACTAGAAAACTATTTCGTATCCTAACAGTGAAATACAAACGCAATCAACTGAGGTAAAACTGGTTTACATGGGCACAAAAGCAAAGAAATATTCTTCTCAAATTCATGTGTGTTATGCAAAGATCTTAAAGGGGAGGAAAATTATTTCTGGATACTTTCGGATCTCTCCGTTCGAAGCTACGCTACCCCATTAGACTTTTCTTTATTAAAACACTGAGAAATAGGAAAACCACCACCGAAAATAAATGGGAATCTTGTTTAGAATTCGATAATCTAAAATAAAAAAATATATACACCTTGTCATTCGAATGTCCGGAAGAGGTAAATCTGAGATGGTTTTTTTTCAAGAATTCCACCGTGACAGAATCACGGTTTGAAAGGTACTTTAAAACTGTCCAATCTGTCCAATTTATACAGTTCCTGTCAAATGCATATCTTTTCTACAATTGCTTTAAATAAAATGCAACTTTTCTTCCTTGAGAATTTCTAATTTATCGGGTTTATAAATTGTTGGAAAAATTTCTCTCTCAAAAAACATCTATTGTGTTATTACGTGTTTCCAGGGGTAATAGCAAGCAATTAGAAAAAACATCATGCTTATGGGCCAACGAAAAAAATGCGGAGTGAATTGTATACATGCTAAAAAATCTGATATTACTTGTGAAGAAAAATATACATAACTGCAGATACTGGGGACTCAACCCATCGTTCGATGGAGCACGGCATTATATATACAAAATTAGAGATATTGAGACCAAGACTTTGGGAACTCGGGAAGACTTGGTTAAAAAATGGTGCCCTCTGGCAGACATTACAAATCAATAAGCATATAATCTAGTACCGTACACAATACCAGTGCATGGTGGTAGTTTTTATTTATTTATTTTTATTTATTTCAAGGAATACCCACGGGAGCAAGTCCCATTTACAGGCTCCATAAACATACATATGTACATAAAACATAATAATATAAATAATAACAATCAGGAGGATAATAAAAATGTAAATGGTACTTGGATTAACTATAAAACATATGGATATTAACACTATTAATTATAAAGTAAAATTAAAGTTATATGGTAATAAAAATGTAAATGGTACATGGATTAACTATAGAACATATGGATATTAACACTATTAATTATAAAGTAAAATTAAAAGTTATATGGTAATAAAAATGTAAGTGGTACTTGGATTAACTATAAAACATATGGATATTAACCCTATTAATTATAAAGTAAAATTAAAGTTATATGGAATAAAAATGTAAATGGTACTTGGATTAACTATAAAACATATGGATATTAACACTATTAAATATAAAGTGAAATTAAAGTTATATGGAAAAATTAAAGTTATATGGAATAAAAATGTAAATGGTACTTGGATTAACTATAAAACATATGGATATTAACACTATTAATTATGAAGTAAAATTAAAGTTATATGGAATAAAAATGTACATGGTAATTGGATTAACTATAAAACATATGGATATTAACACTATTATTTATAAAGTAAAATTAAAGTTATATGGTAATAAAAATGTAAATGGTACTTGGATTAACTATAAAACATATGGATATTAACACTATTAAATATAAAGTAAAATTAAAGTTATCTGCACAAACTCACTAGTTACAGACAGTAACTTAAAAGAGAAATAATTAAGAATAGCACGTAGATCTCAGCATGGATTTAAATGAGCCTTGTGGCATGTGTATGTCAAGACTGGGTTCAAGTGCCGTCAAATCGTTGAATGTGTTCATGAATCTCTGTAATGCAGCATATTTGTATATATTTATCCGACTAGGGTTGGGTCTAAAACATACAATATTTCTGGTTATTCGCTGTGGTACATTAAATAATAGTTTGGAAATAATTCCTGGACAATCATAATAACTATTTGTACATTTGTATAAAAACATAATATCCAAATATCTCCTCCTTTGACATAAGGGAGGGAGATTAAAAAACCGACAGAGGTTTTCGTAATTACATCGATCATATGGGTTACCCGTCTTAAAACATAAGAATTTTATAAACTTTATCTGGACTCTTTCGATTGCATCTTGTTGCTGTTTTTGCCATGGGGACCAGACAACAGAACCGTATTCGAGAATGCTTCTCACATGAGAAACATATAGAGATTTCAAAGATTGAATGTTGGAGAATGACTTACAACTCCTCTTGATGAATCCTAACATTCTAAATGCTCTGTTAACAGTTAGGGAGGTATGTTCCTTGTAATTTAAATTGTGAGTGAGCATAATTCCTAGATCTTTGATTCTAAATACTCTTTCAATGTCAGAGTTATTCAATGTGTATTCGAAATGAATTGGAGTTTTCTTATTCGTAAAAGAAATGGCGTAGCATTTAAGAATATTTAGGATAAGTTTCCATGTCTGGCACCACTGGTGTAAACGGATAATATCGTCCTGTAATAAAATACAGTCTTCCAAAGTTCTAATGACTCTAAAAAATTTGGCGTCATCGGCATATAATGAACATAAAGAATATTTACAGACACAGGGCATGTCATTTACAAAGATGACAAAAAGTAGAGGCCCTAGTAAAGAACCTTGGGGAACGCCTGATGTAACGGGACGCCAGGTCGACGTACAGCCATCTATCACAACACGTTGGCTTCTATTGGATAAGTATGAGCCCAACCAATTCAGGACCAAGCCATTAAACCCATATCGTTTCAGCTTGTAAATAAGAAGTGTGTGGCTAACTTTATCGAAAGCCTTACTGAAATCCGTATATATAGCATCGACTTGTCCTTTGTTATTGAAGGTTTCAGAAAGAAAGTCTGTGTATTCAACAAGATTGGTTTGGGTTGAACGCCTTTTCACGAAACCGTGTTGTGAATCTGTAATTGATTGTTTTACATGTTGATAAAACGTATCGTGAACAACTTTTTCAAAGAGTTTGCCAATCAGCGACAAGAGTGATATCGGTCTATAGTTCTCTACCTTTGACTTGTCGCCACTTTTAAACACTGGAACAACGTTTGCTTCTTTGAACTTGAACGGAAATATTCCTTCCGTCAGGGAACGATTAAAGATCATTGTGATTGGCACACATAGTTCAGCAGCACACTCTTTCAAAATAAAGCCTGAAATATTATCGGGTCCGAGGGCTTTGTATACATTGACATTTTGTAGTTGTTCGAAAACGTCATTGTAAGACACAGTTAAAATGGATAGCGAAGATGCAATGACGTCGTTGAAAGGCGGGTATTCATCGATGTCGCTGTCGTCAGTGAAAATGGAGCTGAAATATTCATTGAACAGCTCGGCGACCGCCGCCGGTTTATCAGCTAGAGAATTGTTGTAACACACAGAGCTAATTGGGGATTTTCTGTTCGTCTTGGTTTTCACGTAACTCCAAAAACGTTTTGGGTTATGACCAATGTTAGATTCCAGGCATTCGATGTAGTCTGTGTATTTTATTTTGTTTGCTCTGTGAAATTCAGCACGGGCTTTAGAAAACTCTTCATGTGTGATTTGACCTCTCTTGAATTGACGATGTAGTGACTCCTTTTCCTTCAAAAGACAAATGAGGTCGCTATCAAACCACGGGGGGAATTTACGTTTGCATGTATTTATCTTGGGCACACTTTCGTCAATAATCGAGAATATGAGGTCATAAAACACGTCCACAGATTCGTCAATTGTAGAACAGCTGTTCAGCATAGAGGACCATGGTACAGACATGATCAGTCGTTTCATGTGTTCATAGTCGGCCTTGCGATAGTTATAAAGAACACGCCGGGGAGTCACAGTTTTGGGCGCAATAAACTCGAGAAACAACTCACTAAGAATTGCTTTGTGTATTGAATACACCACCGGATCTGTACATCGTGTTTTCAGGTCTGAATTACTGCAGAAAACGAGATCTAATACACGATTATTACAAGTCTTCTCAGCGTTGGCCTGAAACAGGCCGTGCTCGCAAATAAATAGGTTGACGAATGTTTCCGATTTAGATGAAGTCCATGATATGGGCTCTGCCAGCATATCGTTCGTAAATGTCCATTCAATGTCTCTACGATTAAAGTCTCCAAATATACAAATAATATCGTTTTCTCCAATGGTTCGTCGAACAAGTTCTAGAGATTTGTCGAACTCACTTGTTTGGTGTTACAAGAATACAATATTGAAATCAGACATATCAAAGGCAAGGGCAATTTGATAGCTAATTGTTTATAACTTTTGTTGATTGTTTGTCTCGCATATAATGTAAATATGTTCGTCAACATTTTTGCTTTTGTAATATAGATTTTTTTTTGGCAATAATGTTTTGAATTGTCAAGAAAGTTCTAAGTTTGAAATTTTCTTTTTTTTAAGAGGGGGAGTGTCATGGTATTGTAGTCTATCATTAGACATTGTGGATGTTTCTAGAATCTACGGCTGACGCAGGCTTGTATTATGTGGGTCAGATACTTGGAACTTTCTGGAAGGCTACTGTAAATTGTATCTAGGTCAGATGATACGTTAATAATGTGTATTCTAGAAGCTTCTTGAATTAGAAGAATGACCTTGAATGCCTCATAGAGTATAAATAGCGCTCAGTCAGTCAGTCAGTCAGCTGGGAATTCAAACTGGCTTTTGTGTGGGTCTGTTATGCTGTGTTACCTTTGCCTGTAAATACGGACTGCAGGATTACTTACTCCTCTGTATTGACTGTTGGATGCTGCATGGTCTACGCTGCATTTGTTAACGGCCATCGGATATTGGGCATTTACTGGGACTGTGTATAACTAAGCAGTGTTGGATGCCCATGACACAGAAGAGTGATTTTTGCGCGTCACCAAGGACTCTAAATGCACACCGGTATAGCATTGAACAATAAGACTATATTTCACACATTTATTTGTTGTATTACCTTTACTTCAATTGTATATGATTTTAGTATTGTAAATAAATGTTTGATTGTTAATCTTTGACTTCACATATCTTTCTTTTGCGTTTTGTTGACGTAACATATGTGAATATGCTTTTAACTACTCCTTCTATATGAATTACAACACATATAAGGGAAGCGGGAAGAGGTGCCGACATACTGACTGCGTCACATGACTTCACAGAATAGTCCTCTGGTTAACCTATTCTGAAGCACATACCACCCATTAGTGAGAGGAAACAGGGAACCCTACTGCTTGTTTCGCTGTCTAACTATACATTGGGGCCACGCACCGTCCAATCGAATTGCCAACGATTAGTGAGAAGAATACTTACGCGAACAGGAGATGGAAGAACTTCCCTGAGGAACCCTTATCACAACTGGTTGTGTTGTTACAGGTTAACACATTTAGTCCATGGGCCCAGGCATATATCGGTACCATCAGAGGAAACCAAACTTTAGGGCTACTAAGTTATTGGTAGGGACTATATGATTATTTCAATATGTGATAACCGTTCCAGAAGAGCAGCTTAGTGTATATTTTGCATTTTTACCATTTTACCATTCTGAGATATTGACTTTTTGGGGAAAATCACACAATGGACTACTGACACATCCCATGAAGGTAATATCATTCAATAACAGCTCCGGATATCCAGAATTGTTATCTGCACAGTTACAACAAGCATACTTCCCATCTTGAGGCACATGCTTTAGTTTGGTATTCAAACGGCTGATTTGCACGCTGGATTTTGTGAAATTTTGCGGATTTATTATTATCATTATTTACGGAATGTTGTGTGTCCCATATGAGTGCCACAGTCCTAATGGATCAGCTACCCATATGTACCTTGTTTGCAGGGAAGCACAAAGGAGGACCATCCAGCTGGTTTCAACAAAGTTGTAGAATTTTTCCTTCCCATAACCCCGAAATGCACATTGCGGCTGAATATATGAAAATTACAATGTAGCTCAAACTTGATATAATCTTTCGCCCCACCAGAAATGTTTCAGGTTGTGCACACTGGAAAGTATATAAATGTATTTTATAATGTCATAAGTGTATTGTATAATAAATACTTGTCCTAGGGGGCCACACCTGCAATAACACTGGTGAAAACCCAGACTCCTACTTGCCCGTTTTGTTTTCCAGGTTATACCTAGTATTCATTGTTTAGTATCTGTGGGTGCAAGTTTCGGGTTATTTTAGGTCGAAAATTCTTATTTCTGACCAGCGAAACCCTCATCAGGGAGCCTATACGCATTGACCGTTATGGTCAGATTTTTTATTTTTTCAGTATTTCACTGATGCTTTTACCCCGCCTATAGCATAATTGTGGCTGGCTGGTAAAGTTTTCGGCATGTTTGTTTGTGATCCAGTATTTCTTTTAAGATCCCTTTCAGCCATTTCGTGTATGGATTGAAAGTCGTTATGACGCATACGTCGTTTCAGTACAGACTTATTCTGTATGCCCTCGTTCCTCTTGAGGTATTTGTTTCTGTCGGTAATTTCCGAGGTAGAGTATCCTCTCATTTTAAGCTTTTTCTTGAAGTATTCTGACTAGTCTATGTAGTCTGCAGTATTATTGCAGTTTCGTATACATATCTTTCAGTTCTCCCGTAATGTGCTGATTTGCTGTATAGGTATTTGTAGGTTTCAGTTGGCTTTGTTTAGCATTTCACATCAAGTATTGAGTCAGTCGAACATCTTTTCCCCTTGAAAACGGCAACGTCTAGATAATTGACCTCGTTTTCAGATATTTCATACGTGAATTTCAATGGAGTATGTGCGTTATTAGCCATCTCAAAGAAACTCTCAGCTACGGCTTTATTTGCCTGTAGTAGTATGAAGCCATCATCCCGAAAAGTTTGTGTAATATAATCATTTCTTTGTGTGGGAATGTGGCAATTAGCTGATTGATATGCTTATATATCGCTATATCGCACAGTTCCGGGGAAGGGACTGCTCCCCGTGGTGCTTATTCAGTTAGCTTTGTTTAGGATTTCACATCAAGTATTGAGTCAGTCAAATATCTCTTCCCCTTGAAAACGGCAACGTCTAGATAATTCGCCTCGTTTTCAGATATTTCATACGTGAATTTCAATAGAGGATGTGCGTTATTAGCCATCTCAAAGAAACTCTAAGCTACGGCTTTATTTGCCTGTAGCAGTATGAAGCCATCATCCCGAAAAGTTTGTGTAATATAATCATTTCTTTGTGTGGGAATGTGGCAATTAGCTGATTGATATGCTTGTATATCGCTATATCGCACAGTTCCAGGGAAGGGACTGCTCCCCGTGATGCTCCGACAATATGTCTGAAGTGTTAGTCATGAAACCTGGATTCATACTTTTCAAGAATCAATCGTGCTATTTCAAGCAACAGATCGATGGGAGGTTTTTGGATATATAATCCATGTTTTCGTATAGGTGGTCAGATCACGTTTTAGTGCTTCTAGGATTTCATTGAATCCGAGGTTCGTGTATAACGAGGTAATGTCATACGTAATAAGTAACGTATCAGTTGGTATCCGACGTTGTACAATCTCATTGATGAATACTGAAGTATCGGCTGAGTAGGTTTCTCGTTCCCACACTATGGAGATAAGAAGAAATCCAGGTAGCGGCCTAGTTTTTCAGTAGGGGGCCCGCATTGAGGTAGCTCAGGTATGTACCTTATGTATTATTGGTAGGAGATATGGTGTAGGCTTCCTGGTCGAAACTTTCAGCAGAAAATTCAAAGTCTCTGACTAAGAACTCCACTAGCATTCAACCTAGCGACTGTCTGTAGTACCGTACCATTTTCATGGTGTTTTCCATATTCATGGATTTTATGTCGGTATAATGTATACCATCGTACAGCTGTCTTTGCGCTTCCACTATGTAGTCCTTTTTATAAGAATTACGGTGGTATTGTTTTTATCAGCTCGTCCTTCTGTGCACAAGATTATATTCTTTGTGTTTGAGAAAGCGAGAAAAATGACGGCTGGTAATAGCCTTCTTCTTTAGTTTCCGTCTAGCCATATTGTCTATGGGTACTGAATATATCTCCGTGGCTTTGTGCCGTGTAAAGAGATGGCCGGGCATTGGCAAATGTATAGGCTATATACCTAGCAGGTGTTCTCTGATAGGACAGAAATGTTTCTGGTGTGCGCTGATTGGTCCACTCTTTGGTGAATCTCATTGGATAATTTTGGCGCTCACACAGGGCTGCATTGTTTGCTGCAATCCCCTCTTTTTGCTCAAGCTCCGGTCAGTTTACACATCAGTGTGGCACAGCCAGTGTCTAGGCTGATTGAGACAGAGATAAATATATTTTCTCGATTTGGCGAGCCTGTATTAAAAGCGCAGCTGTCTGTTCAGTACAGTGTAGGCGAATTAGTGTATATCGCACCTCTCAGAATGTATTAAAATAAATATGTATAATGTAGTATTCAGACTGACACAGTATAATTAACTTGTATGTCAGACTCATACTGCATTAGCTGCATTGATTTCTAACGTCCTTCTGTGCACAAGATTATATTCTTTGTGTTTGAGAAAACGAGAAATTTGACAGCTGGTTTTTGCTTTCTTCTCCAGTTTCCGTCTAGCTATATTGTCTATGGGTATGGTGAATATCTCTCCGTGGCTTTGTGCCGTGTAAAGAGATGATATTATATGAGCAATATGGCGCAAGAACAAAGTACCTGCTGGTTTGTTTAGCACATGCAGATAAACCATATATCAATGGAGGCCGAGGTCTCTTATCAAGACAACGGTATATGCGGCTTTAGATATCTGCTGGTTTGTATAGCACATACAGATATACCGGAAATATGACAATGGAGGCAAGTCTAGCAGGACAGTAATAATTGTCTTCTGTTTTGACTGGCGGTATAGTTCACCACGGGCAATCATGGTCGGGTCTGGGTAATTCCACAGAAATTACTACAAGGATCAAAGAAGACCAAAGGTCAACTTCGATACACGTGTTGAACCAGCGAGACACGAAGTCAAGTCATATAGTATAATAAATACTGGTCCTAGGGGGCCACACCTGCAATAACACTGGTGAAAACCCAGACTCCTTATAATAAATACTGGTCTTAGGGGGCCACACCTGCAATAACACTGGTGAAAACCCAGACTCCCAACCATGAAAACAAAACGGGCAAGTAGGAGTCTGGGTTTTCACCAGTGTTATTGCAGGTGTGGCCCCCTAGGACCAGTATTTATTATACTATACCTCGAGGACTCTGATGCTGATAACAGTGATGAAGACTAGACTACTGATCCATGGTGTGAATGTTTTGGCACAATCATATACATTCATGGCTACAAATATGCATGAGTAAAACATAGTACATAAACATGCCACAGTAGCGTGGTGAAATTTGGGTTATACATAAATTTCACTTTTTGGACGCTTGTTGGAACTAGGGTAGGTGAAGGACAATTCCTATAACTGTGGTAAAAACTTGTAAAATGTTCATAAATGTTTTCCTCATACAACATGTGCATGTTGTAGGCTACTGCGGTTCAGTAGCACTCCCCAGGGAACTTGTATGACAATATTATAAATTAAAATGTACTGAAAATCACATAATCAACAACATTTTGATAGGCCCTATTGTTCGCCCCTTTCTGCCAGGATTATTCGGATGGTATAAATAAAGCATTTCAGACATGTATTTGTGGTTTGTAGTTCATTCTAGCCCCATGTGGAAACAGCAATTGCATCATTAGTGAGTGTTTCCGAGTTTGCCTTTTCGCTTTCATTATGCGGAGGGTGGGTACATTCCAGAGATGAAAACTACCAATAAGCTGCCAGTCTGCAATGGTTATCACATCAAAATATGATCTATATATATACACCAATTAAAAAATCATAACTAGGATTGGTTTCCTTAGATGGTACCGACAAGTGGAATTTCTGGTCTGGGCCCATGGACTAATTCGTCAACAGTCTGGATCAACACAAGGAAGATAGCAACACCGATGGCTCACAACTTGTAGCATCCATCAGCTGAACGGTAAGATGGCACAAAATTGAATTTATACATTTTCCCAACAGATGAACCGGCATTCCGAAACCTACAGTTGCGAGACGTCATGGGGTGTTTGAACGATCTTACCACCTAAACCATCACGAGAAGACCTGTGACACTAACGGAAACGGAAGTTTCCCGACGACGTCTTCCAATCACTCTCGCCGCTTTTGAGGAGCTGACGGATGAAGGCATAACGCCCCCATTGAAGAAAGCTATCTCTAGTACCGGGCGTGTTATGCTTTTGAAGCCAAGCTGGAACCCATGGAAACGGTGTCGGTCAAAACACAATGAACCCAGCGCCACATCCAATTGAGTGTGAGCATTTCAACGTACTCTGCTACGAAAACGATCCGGTCTGTTTAACATCCATCGGAGAACCACACTAAGTGATTTTCCATATGATGTTTTCCTCATACCTACATGACTCACCTGTATCGTCTGGAAGAGACAGAGCTGCCATCCCAAGCCATCTTCTACCACGACCTGAAAGAAGAAGAGCCAGACGAAACGACAACAAAACTGAACTCCAACAGGTGTGGAAGCGTCAAGAGATGCAGAATCTCTGGGATTTTCTCGTATACTACAACAATATGGATGTCGTCTCCGTCATGAAAGCTATCGAAATGGTGGCTGACTTCTACCGACGGATTGGTATAGAGGTCTTTAAAGACTATGTCAGCATATCAGTATATTTTTCTCAGGATTTAATCCGACACCCAACATTCAGATCCGAGAATACGGTGGATTCTTGGACGTTGTCTTAGTATCTCAGCCGCGCTTTTATTACAGGTGTTCATGTGGAAACTATGAAGTATACACATGAACCTAGCACCGGCCTTAGCGGAATTAGATACGCTAGCTCGAGAGCTGTGCTGACAGATCAGCTCAAACAACTCATCTTATGTTAATGGATGAGCATCATGGGCGTCTTATGGAATAAACGCCTTTACATTGGGTAATCTGGTAAATGCAAGAAACCTAGAAAAACTAATCTGTAATGCCCGACGTTGTACGGCTCAAATTTCCCAACGAAACAATAAACCTACATATATTTGTCGAGTGACATGTACAGAGGGCGGGCTTCGGGGACTAACAGTCCTCCAGCAGAATCCTACCATATACAGGTAATAAATTGTAGCGATATGCAAGGAGTGAAAAAAATTGAAGCCGTCTAGTGGCCAAAAAGCAACCGTATGGCTCTACAGGAAAGTCACACGGATATACCATGTGACAGTGTTTACACCTGAGACCATTTTTCGAAGGATTTGCTGACGTGACCACCGGCTGTCGCCAAGGAGATCTGGAACCTATAAAGCCAACATAGGGGGGAATGATGGAATTGGTTGGGAAATAACAAAACAGTAACCAGCCATGACAACCAGGTTGTATCGGCTGAATAATAAACGCAATGCACTGTCCCTTCTTCTACACAGTTTATTGTAACATCACCAAGCGCGAATGTCACCTGATGCCTATAACGGTTACAATCCGATAGTCTCTATGATGACAGTTTGACTGTATGACAATGTGGACGGTTTGGACAAGGATTGACTGAAACAAATATAAAGAACTAATCTTAGTGTTTTCAGCCTCAACAAAATGACAATAGATGACGTAATTTAGTTGTAATATTTAGACATATAATGACTGCAGTGAGTTACGTGAACTTGCTACTATGTGAAGACATTTACATACAAAACATTTTTACAGTGTACCACAGGAATGCGACAATAGTTGTTTACATTCTGAAGTTATACAATGCCATCTCGTTACAAATTATACTTAGTTCCAAAGAAACATGGCATTTCTAAACGTGTGACGATGTGTATTTTCCATAAAGTACATTTACCAAAATAAACAAACAACCAGGCGTTGTTGTTGTACATCGCATTTGTACAAAATCTGTGATGGTAAGTTTGACGGCTTATAACACCAGATACACAGATCGACTACTCTACATTGATGTCTCACTAGAAAGATTACATTCTTATAGAGCATTTATAGATACCAGATGCATAAAATTAGTCAACATTACCGTTTTATAGACCTCGATATCACCAGAAGGGTTCATCAAAACAGCAGTTCGTTCATGCTTTTTCGTTCGCGCCACTAACGTCACAATCTCCTACCACGTGGCCACAAGAGTCAAATATGGCTCAGAGAGTTATCGCCCCTGATATGAACCTTTTATCGCATTTTGCTACTGAGATGAAGCACCTTAGGGCGGCAAACACACATGAAATAAAAGCATATACAATTGAACAACACAATCAAGTTTGACCATTACATGCCAGGCCCCGAATTGGGGAGGGCAAGCGAACCAATTCTAACCTACACTAGTTATGGTCAAATAGTTCGAAGAATAACGTAGTCCTACTGTAGTGAAGCATTGTACAGTTTACGACAAGTCATGTGTCTGCTTCATGGATCAAACAAAGTTTGTCGACAGGTCTTAAGAGGACGGTTGATTTAGTCTTAACTCGGACCATTCGGACAAATCCCCTTTTGTCAGTGATCACTTCTTGCACTCGGGCAAGAGCCCATGAACTCCTAGGCGTATTGTCAATAACTAGTGCGATATCACCAACGTGCACGTTTCTCTTAGGAACCAACCACTTTTGCCGCTCTTGGAGTAGTGGCAGATATTCTTTCAGCCACCTACTCCAAAACAGGTCGGCCAAGAACTGTACCTGGCGCCACCTACGTTTCACATAGGTATCGGCTTTGCTGAATATACCTGGAGGTAACAGCCCTCCAGACTGCAGAAGCAAAAGGTGATTCGGTGTTAAGTCCTCCGGGTCGTTTGGAACTACAGAAATGGGTCGGCCATTGCGAATCGCTTCTACTTCACAGAACACAGTTTGTAATGATTCATCGTCGAGCTTGTGAATTTGCTGCTGCAGGAGAGAATAGAGGACCTTGCGTACTGAGCGAATAAGGCGTTCCCAGATGCCTCCAAAATGCGATCCAGAGGGAGGATTGAACAACCAGGTAATATTATTCTGAAGTAGGGTCTCGTGGATTTTTGATTGATTCCATCTCTCAATCTCCTCACGCATTTCACGTTCACTTCCTACCAAATTTGTTCCGTTATCTGATCGGATCAGCTTAGCTGGTCCTCTCCTGGAAATGAACCGGCGCACAGCATTAATACAGGAATCTCTGTCAAGCGAATATGCGACCTCTAGATGGACTGCACGACTTTTCAGGCATGTGAATATGACACCGTATCTCTTAATTTGTACTCGTCCTCGCTTAACCTCGAAGGTGCCAAAGTAATCCATCCCGACGCTGGAAAAACAGGGTTGATCAGGAAACACTCTTTCTTCTGCTAAGTCGGTCATTTTTTGCTGTACAGCTCGAGCTTGATATTTCCGACATACCACACATTTCGAAACGAGCGACTTAATGGCTGAGTTAGCACGGATTATCCAATACCTTTGGCGGAGAACAGTTAACATCGCATTCTTGCCCAGGTGTCCCACAGACTGACGGATATGTCGCAAGATGAGTTGAGACAGATGGGATCCTTTAGGAAGAATAACTGGATGTTTCGCTTCATATGAAATGGCTGCGCGACTGAGGCGACCTCCGATACGTAGAAGACCAACCACCACGATCGAATCCAATTTGCTTAAAGTGTTCGATCGTTTCAGGCATTTCGATCCGGAGCCATGGTCACTGCAAAGTGTGTTGATCTCATCACCATAGTACCGCTTTTGTTCGTACTGAATCAACTTCTTTTCCGCCAGTGCATAGATGTCTTCAGTTAGATGCAATTGCGTTAGTGTTTGCGAGACCTCACCGTCCAGGGCTCTGTATGCTCGCATTTTCTCATCTAACTGTTTCACTTGTAAGAAAGGATCATTTTCGGAGGATTTGATCTGCTGAAGAAAGATCTTACGCTGTTCAGCAAATCTTTGAAGGTTCTGCATAGCAACAAGAAACCAGCCCATAGTTTTTTTCAGCTTTGACCAGTCTGAGTGGTGTGATATCAACCGATCCATTGTCATACCTTGAGAAGACTGAACAACCGTGACAGTGTTTACCATCTTCTTCACGTCTGGGTCCTCGAGATCCAGGTCTCTAAATATTCCATCAGAAGGCCATTCCGATTCCGGTTTCCATAGGAAATCGCTTTCAAAAACCGATCCATTCAAAGCCCGTTCTTTCTCATTCACCAAACGCTATATAGACGATCTTCTCGCTGTGGATAATCGCTATATAAATGACGCAGTGAAGGATATATATCCACCTTCACTGGATTTGAAGGAAACTACGGATAGCCCTACATGCACATCATATTTAGATCTATATCTCTAAAAAAAATGAAGCGGGCATTCTCTGTCGTCGACTTTATGACAAAAAGAGATGATTACAATTTCGACATCGTAAACTATCCCTTTCTGGACAGTAATATTCCAGTGGGACCTGCATATGGCGTATACATATCTCGCTTAGTAGCATTTGCTAGATCCTGTGTTAAATGTGACGATTTTAATCAACGTCACAAAACATTGTTGCAGAATCTTATAAAACAGGGCTATTCCACCAAGCGCCTCCACTCAAAGTTTCTCAAATTTGGCGATACATATCGCATGCTGATAGCAAAATACGAACGTAGCGTGCAAGATCGATGGCGCTACGTTTCGTAACTTGTGTCTAATTCCGCTTAACCCGGGGCTAGGGGCCGTATGAACCCATGTACTTCAAGATCCTCATGGTACTCATATGAACAGTCACAATCAAAGCGTGACTGAGATACATCATTCTTTAGATGACGACTTTACAACGAATATTATGGATTAAGAATACTGATCAGCGATACGGATTTGATATTTTTGGAACATCATGATGTCTTGCCGGCATCATTGAAAACTGTTGACCGCTTCTCTCTTGCAGGAAACAAGCCTATATTTATGTATACTATGATTGTCTTTCTGAATTTGGTGCTAATACTGTTATATGGAATATGGAATAGGTCTTTGGATTATGGACGCGGATATTCTCTAATGGACGACGGCTGGATTATGAATGACTGACTAGACGTTTGTAATCATATGCACAGTGCGCACCCGAACTTTAGGAACTCAGTTGTAATTAACATAGTAAGCTACATGTGTGGACACAAATGATTCGTGCAGAAGCTTTAGGGTAAATCATATGATGTGGAATGCAATTATTTGATAGCTAAATTGAAGGAAATGTTGTCCTTAATTTAACATGACACGAAATTAAAAAAACTAGGGGTTCAGTACTGCGGGGGATTTCGTCGCCAGTTATTTCATATTATACTTCTGAAATAAAATATGGTTCATGCAAAAGCTTTAGGGTAAATCATATGATGTGGAATAGAATGATTTCATAGCAAAATTGAAGGCCGGTTTTAACTGGAACGGACTAAGAAGGAGAAACTCAGTGGCGCCACCTTCAGGCAGATGTTGCTGAAATGCAGTAGCAACCGGCGTCTTGTCGCAAGGAATGGGTATGCTGAATTTCTGGAGAATCCAACGAAGCATTTGAAAGTTATCGCTTGCAAAGACATCCACGGACAGGAATGGACATGAAGAAGCGAGACCCAGTGGCGACATCTGCAGGCAGATGTTGCTGAAATGCAACAGCAGCGGCTGAGCCGGTGTCTTTTCGCAAGGAATGCGTATGCTGAATTTCGGGAGAATCCGACAAAGCATTTGGAAGTTATCGCTTGTAAAGAATTCAAACTGACATCCCCGGACACAAAGAACCAAGATCCATTTTGACCCAGTGGCGCCACCTTCAGGCAGATGTTGCTGAAATGCAATACCGACTTGGCGTCTTGTCGCAAGGAATGCGTATGCCGAATTTCGGAAGAATCCAACAAAGCGTTAGCAAGTTATCGCTTGTGAAAAATTCGAACAGACATGCACGGACGTACACGGACACAAAGAACAAGATCCATTTTGACCCAGTGGCGCCATCGTCAGGCAGATGTTGCTGAAATGCAATATCGACTGGCGTCTTATCGCAAGGAATGCGTATGCCGAATTTCGGAAGAATCCAACAAAGCATTAGGAAGTTATCGCTTGCGAAAAATTCGAACAGACATGCACGGACGTACACGGACATTCACGGACAACCACGGACGCAAAGAAGCAAGAACCATTAAAAGCAGATGAATAATGACCTTTGGCGGCTGTCTACAGATCGTCGCACCAAACGTCTCGATGATCAGTAGCTTAAATTATGCTTCACGTAGATCAGTTTCTTCGGTGGCACATGCATAAACTTCTTATGATTTCTTGTATTTTCCATGAAATATTTTTGAATTGTCTGTGAAATTTCTCCCTTTTTGCGATTCGTTTTACATTTTCTTGCAATGTTAACCTTATCTCAGGTGGATCGAGAAGCACTGTCAACCTTTTTGAAAAACTGCAATAATTCGAGTGAAAATCGAAGGAATTGTTTAACAGAAATGCAAAAAATGCTCAGTGAAAACTGAGAATGATCCACGAATGAGCCTGCATCGATCGACTTGAGAAATTTCAAATCACAATGTGTGAAATCCGTCTGAGTATATGGTGAACTTTTCTTGCCTTTGATTTAATGTGCAGCAACACCTCATAGTTGCTGAAATCATGACACAATTACAGTCTTTGAAGACTTCTCCGGAACCTTCGTCAGTGATATCGCCCACATTAAAGGGTTAGTGAGATAACGAGATCAATGAGAATGGCTCTGTAGCTTCACACTCTACTGCAGTTCCTCGCCTTATACAGCTATTCTTCTCCCTCTATAACTATTCTTCACCCTCTACAACTAGTCATCACCAAGAACTTAATGAAAGCCTTATAGTTCATTACAGTGACCCATACCTGGACTCCTTCTTGAACCTAGTGTTGTATCCAGAATTTTTTGAAGGGCTCAATTTTCGACCCCCCCCCCTAAATTTGATAACAACTTTCTGGATCAGTTAATGGGTACACTGTGACGTCGGAAAGTGCCTGTTGCCGACAATGAGTCTTATTTTGTATCCCATTTGTGGAAGATGGATCCCCCACCATTGAATAAAATTTAAATTTCTCTGTATTTGATAAAACGGCCATAGGCGGCTATAATTCTGAGAAATATCGCCAATATTTGGCACAGATATACAATGGATATCCATGTGTAAAACTGATATATCGTTTACCACGTGCTCGATGAAGATTTTTAATTGAAGTGAAAAACATTCCCAAATGTTACTCATTTTAACACTATTGTTTCAGGAAAATGCAATCTTTTATCATTCTAATTGGATATGCCATAAAATATAATATTAGTACACACCAAATTTTAGTTTCTTCACAAAACCAAACGCACGGAACTAATCATTGTATTCCCGACACCAGTTATGTTTAACTATGACGTCCGAATGTGAGGTGCCGAGGAAAGCTTTCTTGGTAGAATTTAAAAAAATCTATAAAACTGGCCATGGATAGGTTTAAATCGTATGAATTGGAGCGATATACATGAGGTGGAAAAAATTGACGATGTCTGGCGACTAAAAAGCAACCATAGGACTCCACAGGAAAGCTTTCCTCGGCACCTCACATTCAGACCCGAGAATACGGTGGATTCTCAGACGTAGCCTTAGTATCTCAGCCGCGCCTTTAGTGCAGATGTTCGTGTGGAGACTATGAAGTATCCACACGGCCCCTAACACCGGCTTAATCGGAATTAGATACGCTAGCTCGGGAAATGTGATGACAGATCAGCTCAAAGAAATAACCCATCTGATGTTAACTGAACAGACATCGAGGACGTCTGATGGAGTAAACGCCACAAGAAAAGGTAAAACTTGTGAACGCAAGAATATCCTGAAAAAATAACCTTCAATGCCCCACGTCGTACAATTTAAATTTCCCACCAAAACAGTAAACTTGCATATATAAGTACATAGGGCGGGCTTCGGGAACTAGCTGTCTACCAGCACAATCCTACCATATACAGGTAATAGATTGGAGCGACATGCAAGAGGTGAGAAAAATTTACGACATCTGTTGACTAAAATGCCGTCATATGACTCCAGGAGAGAGCATCCTTCGGCACTATATCGGTCATATTCGGTACAGATATACAATTCAGGGCTCTGTGCCAAGTTGATATACTTGTTGATGAAGAGTTCGAAGAATAAGTATTTGCCCAAGCATGATGAACGTTTCCTATACCTTCGAGCTGCTAGGAAAATATATATATAATAGCAATTTTGTACTCCAAAACATAGCAAGGAGCGAGATACAATAAGATGGACTTCTGCACTAAAGGTGTTTGCATTAAGGAACAAAATTTTTATTTCCGTATTAAAATTACAAAGCTCAAAGTAAAACGTAAACGGTTATTCACTAGAAATGTCGATCCAAATTTATGCTTAATGTGTTGGTCTCGGCATAGCTCTATTTCCGTAACCTCAGATACAATATAATGCAATATATCCCTGATATACCATCTTGGTTTATCCAGATTGAGGGCAAGTCACTGCTCTACATCAGTACATAGCATGATAATAAAGTATAGATTCTGTTTTGTATTACTGGCGCAATACCTTCCCAAAATGTTGTACCTCCTGAAGGGCCCTCGTCAACAGAGTTGAAAGAAGTTTGATGGTACAGCTTAAACATCCAGCTATGAATCTAGCTTTGTATGATGATTTATGCATTTTGGGAGTCCAGTATACTTTTTGTATGTCGGTATGATCGGTTGGAAGACAACTACCTCTTTTCTTGAGAAACGTTTTGCGATTGTTAAATAAATCTTCCAGAGTAAATGCCGTTTGGGAGTAAGTAGACGTACGCGTATTTGAAGGGACCGGGGTATCACAGCATATATATGCGCATGATTCTTGATCACTTTTCTTCCACCTTTAATCAGAATGACAAATAGGTAACGGGTGACGAACAATATTAATCTGGACGGATATATATAACGCCCAAACAACGAAGGATAACCTCCATTAGGTTTATCGGATCGTATTATGCATCATGCCGTCTTCGATAGACTCTGGTTTGAATCCGTTGACACATTTTTCAAATCAAATAAATGAGATTGGATGTCGAGTGAATCCGATTAACGTCCGACTAACCTATCCCTGTTTATATTCCATCAGGGCTCAAACAATGCTTACCGATAATACGAAAATGCGTGGTAAGCGTTAGAGCCTGGGGCCTGAAGGTTAGGATGGCGAGTGAAAATTCCTTGCCAAATGATTTTAATCAGGAAATATGACAAATGAACGGTTATGATGATTTAAATGTGACTAAGAAAGCTAATCATTCCTGAGTCAGGAAGTGAAATACTTCGAGCATATGACAACCTTTCTTATACATGAACGACTGTATACAAGATGATAACAGATTGACCTTTGAACTGACAACGGAACACCGTAGGTTGTATAGTGCAAGACGTTGATCAAATTAGTCTGCAGTCTAGAGTAATTATGAAAAACAGACGTACTAGTTTTTTAGTGTTCTGTCACGCCTAGCACACACGTTCGTCATTTTTGTCATTTCATTTGCCCCTTGTGTAGTTGTGCAGAGAGAGAGAGAGAGAGAGAGAGAGTAAGGGTAGACGGAGAGGAAATCTGTGCTCGATTCGTTAGATTCTTGGTATGTGCTTTAGAATAGGGTTACCAATAGACTATTCTGTGAAGTCATATGACGCAGTCAGTATGTCGGCACCTCTTCCCACTTCCCTTATATGTGTTGTAATTATACCAGAATGCTCGTGATTTTGTGTACATCTCCTACATATCAAAACTTCATATTTTGTATGAGTAAGTATAGCATCGTTAACAGAACCCTCTACAAATCATACCATTTGCAACACCCGAGTTATACCGACAGCCCGTTCTGATCTCTCTCACTTGAGAGAAGTACCAATAATTTATATCGAAGATATAGCTAACAGGATCCACTCCACGTACTTCTCACGCTGTATTAGCACTCTATGAGAAACTTGCAATCGCTAAAGAAAAGAAAGAATATAGCATAACGACGTTTCTTGATTTAAGTAAAGCCTTTGATACCGTTAATCACGACATACTTCTGCAAAAATTAAACTATTATGGATTCCGAAACACCTCGAATGACTGGTTCAACAGTTATTTATCCGACCGAACTCAACTGCTTCTTACTCTACATAAATGACATCACCACTGCTTCGGGTTTAGATATTACTTTATTTGCCGACGATACCAGTATTACCTACTCCTTCCCTGACCGAAACTTGCTGACTCAAGTAATAAACACAGAACTCAACCAACTATATGAATGGTTCTGCTGCAAAAACTCTCGCTAAATATTAACAAAACAAAATGCATGCTTTTCAAACCATATCACTCGTCCGCCATATTTATACCATCAATTAAACGAAGAGCTAGAATTTGTTGAAAGTTTCAAGTTTCTAGGAGTGTATTTTAACACTAAACTCAACTGGCAAACCCACATCAATAAACTATGTTCTAAATTATCCAGGAACATTGGGGTTATCAATAATATTAAGGAATGTGTCAATAGAAATACCCTTACCACCCTATATTACTCATTATTTTACTCCTATGTTACATACTGTAACATAGTATGGGGAAATACTTTTCCAACCCATACTGCTCCTCTCACTATCCTTCAAAAACGCCTTGTTCGCATTATATGTCAAACTTCGAGACTCGCACATGAGCTAGATATGCTAACTGTTGATAAAATCAACGATTACACAATTCTACTTTTAACCTAAAAGCCATACACCATTCCTTCTCGTTACCACTACATCTTCAGAACTACTTTACCAGATTACAACATGTTCATAACTATCCTACCCAACAGAACTACATAAACCTCTACAGACCGTTTTTCCGTACTCAATTGTCATTTTATACCGCCAGAATTAAGGGACCTCGAGTATGGAACAACCTAACTACTGACCTAAAATGTACAACTTCCATATCATTATTTAAGTCACGATTAAAATATCTTTTAACTCGTAAGAATTATCTCTATCAACTGTGATAAATTTCAAGATACCATCAAATTCCACATATTCTAACTTACTCATCTACACTAATGTATACACATTGTTGTGATAATACCTGCTCATGTTAATGTAATATGCCACATGTATAGTAGTTACTATAATTATTGTATACATGTAATATTATCTTTGTATATATGTTACATTAATCTTTTACAAACAATAACCGATGTCTCATAATTTCACCGTAACTATATATAAAAATATTTATTTACATATAATCGTGCAAAATTTAATATTTGATATATTTCTGGGATATAACAAGCCCCTAGGGGTTTTATTCCCGCTATCCGCAGCACTATATCTTTTATCATTGAATTGTACATTGTTTTTTTTATATTGCTGTTATATGGTGAAGAAATCAAATCAAATCAATCAAATCAAGCAAGGTTTAACAATGCGACAGGGCACAGAATCATTCACGAACCCGGTATAATGTAGCATACTGATGGGGAAGGCTGAAGAGCGGGGTGGGGATGAAAAAGCAGCCCCCCCCCATCTTTTTTATACCATGTTGTGGAATCAATACACGCCAACCTGAATTCATCCGGGATGGAGGTGGAGGGGAGGGAATATTCAAACAGTAATGCACCGTATGTTACGAGGGGTTGTGGTGTGGGAGAGGGTGAGGCATATAGTCCAAATGCGGAAAACTTCTCACGTTTGCTAGATAAAAAAATGTTTTGTATTGCAGTCTACAGGTCGGGTAGAGCACTGGAAAACATGACATTTGTTAGTGTAACTTGAATATACTGTTTCTAGTGTATTTCCAAAATAATTCGAATTATGCATTGGAGCGAAATGCAAGAGGTGGGAAAAATTGACGACGTCTGGTGACTAAAAAGCAACCATATGACTCTACATATGGCTCTACAGGAGTGTATTCGTCGACACCTAACATTCAGATCCGAGAATACGGTGAATTATCTTACGTAGCCTTAGTATCTCAGCCGCGCTTTTATTGCATGTGTTCATGTGGAGAATAAGAAGTATCCACACGGCCCCTAGTACCGGCTTAAGCGGAATTAGATACGCTAGCTCGCGAATCTGTGAAGACAGATTAGCTGAAACAACTCATCTGATGTTAATGGATGAGCATCATGGACGTCTGATGGAGTAAACTCCTTAAAATGAGGTAACCTGGTAAATGCCATAAACCTAGAAAATTAACCTGTAATGTCCGACATCGTACGGCTTAAATTTCCCACCGAAACAATAAACCTACATATATTTGTCGAGGGCGGGCCTCGGGCACTGACAGTCCACCAGCAGAATCCTACCATATACAGGTAATAAATTTGAGCGATATGCAAGAGGTGAAAAAATTTGACGACGTCTGGCGACTAAAAAGCAACCATATGACTCTACAGGAAAGTATTCGTCGACACCTCGCATTCAGACCAGATAATACTGTGGATTCTCTGACGTAGCCTTAGTATCTCAGCCGCGCTTTTATTACAGCTGTCCATGTGGAGACTATGACGTATCACTACAGAAAATTGTACATTTAACATGTATGTTAAATGTATGGTGCAGAAATGTGAGAGTCCAAAATTTCCATTCATTTATAATACATTTCCTATATGGTGTAATTAGATATTTATAATAATTTAACTGTACAGTGCAGCTTGGGGAGTCCCTAATTTCAGCAATATGACATAACCCTCTGGAATGTTTGGGGTGTACATTGATTTGATTGGTTGCAAATGGGGGATGAGCCGCCGTAGTGAATATATAGTTTTACTTACATTTGAGACCCTGGTGAACGGTCACATTCACAGACATTTGACTATAGGTTGAGAAAAATTAAATGATTGCATTCGCTTAACATTTGAATACAATACTGAGCCTATTGCTTATGATATAGTTCAGTTATATTTATCCCGTGTGATGAAGGATTTTATATAGTGGGATTTAAACTAAATTCCAGTCCGTTCGTATATAAGCAAATATTAATATCTGCCATAGCTTCGCCATATATTGGCCAGGTCATTGGCATATGGACGTGATATATGCAACCAACGTGTGATATATGCTTGTACATACGAGTCTTCCATAGACGTGTAATGTACGGTGAAACCAATGGTTTGTATCTGCATTTCACTGGGATTATTAAATCTGTATATTTCTGAAACATTTCCTATATGGATGACGAGTTGGTGAAATTGAACATAAAACGTATGAACTTTCTAGGTTTCATGTAATGGCATTTTCGTATTTCATTATATTTGCAACGTGCACTACATAGACGTTAAATATGACTATTTGCATATGTTACACATGGATATGATAATTGGGTGTTTGATAATATTTCCTTGATTATACAAACGTGTGCAAATTGCAGCATTTGAAACCAATGAAAGGTGCTCGCACATACGGATGATTACACGTTTAATAGCATATGCAAATCTATTTTGCATGTAATTTTCTAGGACGGTCATTCGATTCTTGTGGGTTTCATAAACGTATATCAATGTAAATACTATGAAACACATGCATCTCTAATGTTTGTTCATCATAAGTGTGACATTTTATTGTATGTAAGCCAGGGTGGAGGAGTTGGTATTTATTTTATTTTTCCAACATTTTTGTCGAGGCGCAAAATTGGATAACCGATAAATAGCCATGCATCTGTTTCTTTCATGTTATGATGACGCAGCTTCGTATTCGGGAACTACCGCTATGTTAGTGTCCCTGCAAACTTCCGTCCGCCGTTGAAAGTCCAAATCTACGGAAAACAGATCTACAATAGTCGCTCCCGATGTTGGCGATAGAGAGCATACTATCAAATCTCGTGTTCATCGTAATTGTAAAATCCATCAACTACGCAGAAGAAATCTATCCATCTCCGTCCTCCCCATACATGCAGTCGGTTAGAGACTTGTGTCTGATTAAAGCAGAACACGATGTGTGGCTGGTAATTCTTCTCGGCACTTCTATTAGAAGAATGATAATTCCTCCATACTATGATCACGTCACAATCAGTCGCTCAAATCCACTCAGGAAACGAAGTGCTGTAACCCTCATGTCGTCACCTTGGTGGGTAGCCCGTAATGTAACGGTTGCGCTGCAGGGACAGCGCTATAAATGACAGAAGCGCGGACCTCAGAGAAGACCAGCACAAATCTTCGGCAGCTCTCATGGCGACTGGTCCGATTTGTGCTTCTTCCGACGTACATTTTCCGTTCTAAAAGTCGACTGTTTTAGTTCATCGTGCCCGATGTCTACCTGTTGATGCGTCCATATTTCGTCAAACAAATGCGTATAAAAAAATCCACCAAAAGACACCCGATCGTCTCGTATCATGTAAATAAGCGTCAAACTGGACGATTTCATTTCTGTGTTCGATATATTTTTACATACTTAGTGACATGGTGAGAGCGAATGTGGATTTTTTTCTATGGACAGATTTTAGTGGACAGATGGATAAACCCCTTCAGCACTATTGATATGAAAATTGACAGCTTTAAAGCCGAAAAATCTATCGAAAATAAAACACAATATGCCTTGCTTTCGGGGCGTCGCGGGCGGCATGCAATCTTGAATCCAACCTTCGAACAGCCTTGTCTCGCAATATGCCAGGGCCGTAGCTTAAATTGTATGGGAATTGTCCTGAATCATCAGACGCACTTATCTTCAATCCGATCACCATCCCAGTATTAATACACAACGTATAAGTACCGATCTGCCTTCCCCGATGGGTAAACCCCATATCCCAAGTTCACTTCGGGCACATCATGACTATTGCAAAGACATATTTAAAGCTATCACCCCAAAGACATCGAGAGAGATTAGAAAAGACATGTAACTGTTGGTCCATTGCCATTTTGTTCTGGTATACCAGGTCCGAGAGGAGCGTCGCACACACACTTCCCCTGGCTAACATTTTCCCTTCGGACATTTCCCCTCACGGACTGTTTACTTTTCCTGTATTTGATTTTACTACATGTAGTATGAGCATAGTTTTCTTGTTTGTTTGTCTTTTACTTATTAAAATATGTATTTTCAACAAAACTTTATTTTTATTTCATTACAAAAAAGTTCACATTTTACACATAAATGTGGAAGAAAGTCTGTATGCCGAAATTAATGTCTGTTTTGCCGCCTGATTATTTATTTTTGTATGTGATTTCTGAGAGGGCACGCAAGTTGATTAGAACTTGTCCCCAATCCTATTGCTATTATTGAGGTAAGTCTAATGCTAAATTTCGAAATATACTATCAGAATGCAGTGGTCATTTTCCCCAGTCGCCCTATTCCCCACACTATGATTAGGTATTGTACAGTGTCAATGTTTTACTTATTTTGAAACGACTTTTTCTGAATTAATTGAATGAATTTTGTTTTGCTGCCGACTGATACTTTTCCCCCGAATAATATGGAAATTAACTGTTTAGGTTTTACTGTATTCTGTTAAACATGATCAATACAATCTGGATGTATCTGTATTAAATCATGGTTAAGCTAGCATTTAATGGCCCCGGTATTTCTGCTGCTGTCAATGATAGGCCTACATCTTCCCATCTGGGTTGAACCAAACTGAAGGACTAGATTATTATGTAATCTTCATTCAGTCGTCGAAGGTGTTTGTTTATGGGGGATTAGTCATGTTTATGTGGGATTAGTTCAGTTGGCAATTATTAGATTTTGTCATTCTTATCTGGGTTCCCAGCTTAAAATATGCTGGAACAAAATAATCTCAAAATAAATATCTCCCGTCCAGGGCCTAAAGGAGGTACGTGGGGATGGGTTCATGATCTCAAATTGTTGGTGTTTCTAGAAATAAGCCGGAGTTGAATTCAGATGTCCCCTCCCCCGGAACCAAACCTCCAAAAAATTTGTCTCCCCCCCCAACTGAATCTGAAAATTTTAGTGCCTCCCCCTCCCCCTGATTCCCCCGTCCCACCCCCAAATGAGCAGTCCCTTAACAAATTTTTACAAGGTTCACGATGTCCCCAGAACATTCCAGTAAACTACTGATTGTATATTAAATGATAGACACAAGGACCTCAGCGAAGACCATCATCATCATCATTCTATTTAAATCCACTCATATGACTACAGAGTAAGATTCCTATTCAACAAGTCACCGATGCTTTCAAATATTTGCAATATAATTACCGTGTGTCATTTCGACAATTAGCATGATATTGGATATTCATGTGTATAACGTTTCGTTGCGTGTCTATACATTGACTCCTTTGTCGCCCCTGTTCGGGTATGCCTGCATGTCGTTGGGCAGGAGGCTGGACTGGGCCCAACTTGGCGGGTCCTTGGCACAGGTGGGGGTGTGGCTGTCGGTAGGAGATGGGAATGGAGCCATCTCCGGCAGACCCCACCCCACAGTGGATCAACGCCGTGGCAATGGAGTCCATGTAATTCATTTCTTGTAATTGTCCTATAATCATATTAATCATGTGGGGTGAGGGTTAAATAATTTTATGCTCCGCGTGGGCGCCTGATTTGGCAATAAATATATTCTATTCTATTCTATTCTGATGACGCATGCATGCGCACTGAGCAAGTCGGATTGGACAGGTGTCTAGTCCGGTTTCATCATTTGACGTATGCGCAGTCTGGAAAGCAGCAATTTTGGGGGTTCGTGGGGTGTGTTTGAGGGACCATCCGTGATCCGAATGCGTCGTGTGAGGTGTCAAAGTGAAGCTCTCGTGGTGTAGACCACGACCTCGGGGAGGATTTTCAAATCTTCACTCTTCCAGTTATTATTCAGGAACGTTTCCACTGGTCGAGGAACAGTTGACATCAGAATTTTAATCTGATCAACTTTGTCGAATGCTAACCAACCATTCCCCCCGACATTCCCCCCTCCCAAAAAAGACATTTCCCTCAACAATTTTTAGTCACTTCCCCCCCAGTTTTGCCATTTCCACCCCTAAAAAATCGGATATTCTATGGTATACATATGCATACTCGGCATTAGTGTCAAGTAGTTTGGCAGTGTTCTCATGGGGGAATACAAAAGAAGAAGACACAGTTGTCGAATCATAATATGCACCTTCAATTTATTTTATAACAAATAATCAGGTAAGGTTTTAGTACCACGACAAACACTAACAATGATCAATGAGGCAATTCAGATATAAAATATTATATTTAGCAATATGTTCTGCTCATTGCTCATACTGGTTCATGTTGATCGTTGGGGACCAGTGGTGGGTGTGCTGATTTAACACATTCCCGTAGTAGCTGACTCAGGGTCACATCTTCATCCCTGTAGGCTGCTATAGTAAAGGTGGATTTTACTAGCAGCAATCGATGTGTTCAAACCCGCAAATCTATGGAGCTGACAAGCGTATGATTATGATACAATAGTTGTATTAATTTGATTGTTAGCCTTGAATTGTGGATTAACTTTGAGATGTTCTTCATGCTTGCTATTGATAAATCATGTCCAGCCATTTGTATGTTTAGAAAGTATTTGTTTTGTTTTGGGTCACTAAGTTACGTTCAGTGCCGTATTACATAAATATGGTTAGAACTGAATGAAGAGGACATTACGGCCAGTGCTCGGACTTACCGACATTGTAGACCAGTTAGTTGGAGCAAACCAAGCTGACTGTAGTTCTGTTTATGTATGTCTGTATTTGTAATATCCATCGTCATTAGTAAATTCATGTTTAAGCGTACGAAAGTCTCTGTGTTCAATACTTCGACCGGTCATTCAAGAACGCGAAAACTACCCCTACATTATTTGGTGGAGACGAGAGGCCTGTTACATATACTGTGTAACAGTCGATTGGACGGTACCAAGCTTATCGAAACCTGCGGCTTCCCACACCTGTCCAGTGTTGGACACATCATACCAGAATGAACACCGGTATCCCACAGTTCCTCGCTACTCTTTTTCAAGACAGCAATCCCGGTTTACAGTGGAACATTAACGACGAAGGCCATTCCGTTTGTCTGAAGGTTAAATGGATGAAAGGTACGGTGAATTTTTCGAATATTGTTCCTGTTTGTAAAACCCGCAAGTCACCGTCTACCCTTCGCCGTGACAAACAACGACATGAAAATTACATGAGTAAACGTGCACAAGGCAATGTTGCTTCCTGCAACACTAATTCACATGTTAACCGTTATTCTATGGTTGTTAATGTTTCTGAGTCGGCCACACAGACGGAGCCAGTCAAATCGCATATAACAGGTGCTTTCACACAGACCGAACCAGTGAAACCGCCAACGTTATGTGCTGCCACAGAGACTGAACATGTCCAATTAATCGACGTTGGTACAACCTGTTTTCCAAAGGCAACAGTGAGTACAAATTCTCAGACACTTTCTGTTCCGGTGGTGTCGATTTCAACACAAACTGAGGTTGAAGTTATCTCCAAATCAGTCGGTATCAAGCCTAAAGTTGACAATATGGGAAAATCCGTGAACAAAATACCAGGAAAGCTGGTGTTCGACATCTCAAGTTCAGTTTCGGACGTTCCTGACTCCAACGTTTCATCTTCAAATGGGAAAAAGTCAAGAAAGGTTGAGACAATACGCAACCGACGAGTTCATAAAGGAACTGTGGAATTCTTCGTACAATGGGTGGATTTACCACCAAAATTCAACAGTTGGGTGAAGATCGACGACTTAGATAGATCCCGTTTAGATACCGCCTTCGTTGCAATTAAAGTTAAGATGCTTCCTACAAAAGGATGTCAACAAAAGTTGAATGACAATGTTTGCCGTCGTCTATTCAATGTTGATTGCTCGCTTGATGTTGTTCATCGTGAAGTATGCTCGTTATACCGCGCGCCCAGTTGGAGCACTTGTCTGCGTTGGTGTGTAGACAGACATGGGCATCGCAAACATATTCCTCCTGACTATCACAATAACTACTTGAAAGCTTATATAAAAGATTTTGATGGAATCACTATTTTGTTCGATTGGGGTCAGTAGTAAAATGTCATTTATGGCTTAATGTATACATGACACGTCATTTATCGCTTAATGTATACAACATGTGTTTAATTCGTTTTCTATCGCAGAGTTAATTTATATGGTTATCCTTAGGTCCAAACGCGAGGACGCGTTTTTTTTTATGTGCGAGGGGATAATATATTGGGTGTGATGAACTGTGAATTTGTTGGTGATTATTTCGTTACACACCTTTATAACATTTTCGAATTTCGTGGACAATTATTTCGTGTATAGAGAGTCGCTTTGTTAATGTTCAGACACGGGACGTGTCTTAGTCGAACAAGGGGGTGATATAGTAAAGGTGGATTTTACTAGCAGCAATCGATGTGTTCAAACCCGCAAATCTATGGAGCTGACAAGCGTATGATTATGATACAATAGTTGTATTAATTTGATTGTTAGCCTTGAATTGTGGATTAACTTTGAGATGTTCTTCATGCTTGCTATTGATAAATCATGTCCAGCCATTTGTATGTTTAGAAAGTATTTGTTTTGTTTTGGGTCACTAAGTTACGTTCAGTGCCGTATTACATAAATATGCTTAGAACTGAATGAAGAGGACATTACGGCCAGTGCTCGGACTTACCGACATTGTAGACCAGTTAGTTGGAGCAAACCAAGCTGACTGTAGTTCTGTTTATGTATGTCTGTATTTGTAATATCCATCGTCATTAGTAAATTCATGTTTAAGCGTACGAAAGTCTCTGTGTTCAATACTTCGACCGGTCATCCAAGAACGGGAAAACTACCCCTACATTACTGCCCGCAGCTCGAAGAGCTTGGCCTGCTTTGATCTGTGGACAGTCGCTGAAAGTGACTTAAGTTTCTTCTCACCGATAAGGAGTGTCTGTATGAGATATATCATCTTATAAAATTATTGACCCATGAGAGGTGTTAAACTGATTTAAAGGTGAGAAATTGGGTATTCTTCTATTTCCAAAAATAGTTCATCAAGCCACAAAACCGTTAATGTTAACAGGAGAACTTCTTACAGAAGCACTTCCGAGAAATTGCCTCACAAAAGATTATGGTTGTTGGGATTAATCAGTGAGATTAATCACTGAACATTAGTAGATAGGCCTTCAGATGTACCTTTGGAAAAAAATTGCCTCACAACATGACTCACATGTAATATGTAACATGCAATATGTTTCGTATCTCAAATAACAAATTATTTGTCATACAATAAATTGAATGTGCATATTATTTGACAAGTAATGCCGGATATGCATATGTGTACCATAGAATATCATATTTTTTAGGAGGGGGGAAGTGACTCAAAATTTGGGGGGGGATGATTTTGACTGGGGGGAAATGGTTTTGGGGGGAAGTGTCCTGCACCCTATTTGTCAGATGTTCAACATTCCAACTTGCAATCTTAATTCCTTTGGAACTTTGGTGTAAAAATTGATATTGATCACCTCTCAATTGAGGTCGTTCTGCATTTGGTTGATCATCAGTTAATTCACTGGACTCTGATTGAAAAAATCGATATAAAACACATGTATAACAGGTGAAATCACAAGTTGTACTTGATTGATAAAGCGTATACATCTTTACTGAAAACCCGGCACATGTGGAGTGGACATGTTGTTTACAAACTGAACATGTCAAGCATTTCTCTCCACGAAATATTTTGGAATCACAGGACAAACATATATTGATGTTTATATTTCCCGAGTATGCATGCTGTAAATTGGCCACAGTACTAGTACCATACATACATGTTCTTTTTACTGTCAGTCGTAAGTCCGATGAATTGAATACGGCTATTGTTGAGCTCGGTATGCCGAGCGGTCCGGCGAGGGTCAAACCAGTTTGTTCACCCGAATTTACTGTCTGTGCACGGCGATGAGTACATGTATATTCAACACAGGTAACATCATGCTGGCCGAAGGTGAAAACTGGACACCACTTGATTTTTAGCCTTCCGTTTTCGTCTTTGTCTTATCGATAAATTAAAGACTCCAATTCGTTTCGATGTTTGTTTGATCATTTAATGTATTATTTAGTAATCTATAGTGGTTATCTACCTCAAAATTCAGTGTCAGTTCACGCCGCCAAATTCAGTGTCGAACATCTATAAGTGCATGATTTTATCAAATGATTTTTATTGGGAACAACACGCAAAAATGCGAGCGAGTTACAGTTCCTGTCTTGTATGCTTGAAGCAGGGAGAGTAACATATTTTTTATACTTATTTCCTTAAACTTTATTTGATATATTCAATACATCACGAGAAATGTTCTTTCAAAGTTTGTTGGTTGTCGGTGCGAATTATCTGCCGGGATCGTTAGCGGGAAAATAGGAGGCTAGCAATTTGCGCAAACAATTTGTGTTGATGTGAAACAAATTATATTTTTTATAACAGTATTTTCGTTATTTTTGGATTACACTATCTTAGAATAGCACAAATTCTAATGCTGAAAAATTGATTGCGTCCCGTGCGGTATTCCAACCAGCGACCCCAGAGTCAGGCACCTAATCGCCAGCACTGTATGTCGGCGATCTAAACCACTCGGCCAACGGGCCTCCCACAAAATAGGAGATAGCAGACCGCTAATCTTGAAAGCGAGCAAACAGTACCCCTCTGATGATCGTAATGACACAGTTCCCACAGCTTAATAGGAAGATATATTTTTGTTATTTAGAAAGTGATCGTATAAAAGTATTTTCGTTATTTTGGGATTACACTATCTTAGAATAGCACAAATTCTAGTGCCGAGTCGATTCGAAACAGCGACCCCAGAGTCAGGCACCTAATCGCCAGCATTGTATGTCGACGATCTAAATTTATATTTTTTATTTTGTTGGGTTATAGTCTCTCGACAGTTTTATAGTTCTTCACAGTGTGTTAGTATTATGTATGAGAAATAATAGCATTTCCGGTTTTACGACTGTCGAAAAATATGTACATTTGTTCATTTATTGAACAGATTTGCAATCGATTGTAGGGCTTTGCAACATTTTTTATGACTAATGGAATCGCTGTGTAGATCATAAGTACATTTTTTATGACTAATGGAAATTACTCTAAGTATAGTTTGAAAAGTGCTGTATGGAGTTAAAATGCGACTTTCCTTAGCCGAAATGATAGAATAAAAGATTTGAAAAATGAACAAAATAGTGGTTTGGAAGCGATGCCTGTATGCAGCTGAAGTGGAGAACGCTGGCAGCCACGTCTGACGACGAAACGCAATATGTCGTTTCTCCTGAACCGCCGCCTCGCCGGGCCATCCAAGTGGTAGGCCCTAACCACAGGCCCGCAAAACAAGACTTTTTGGGGGGTGTGGGCGGTGGTATTAGGGTGAAGTGTCGAAATATGGGGTCTCTATATATAACCCCATGCTTTATATAAATCAACATAAAGGTGAGAAACGAACTTTGGGTGAATCGAGAAATAAACGGTTTACCGCCATAACAAAATACATCAGCATATTCTACAAGTATCACTTTATATATTCCCGTCGTCAAATTAGTAAATTTGTGCAATTTTTTACCTTTGCCGGGCGATTCAAAATCCAACGTTAGTGTCCATTCATCTAGGAACAGTTAGATTATGGCGGGCTTCGTTCTCAATTCTGATTGGTCAGTCGAGACAGCTGTTCAGTGCGTGACCTCTTTTGCCGGAGGCGTGTCTCGACTGACCAATCAGAATTGAGAACGAAGCCCGCCATAATCTAACTGTTCCTAGATGAATGGACACTAACGTTGGATTTTGAATCGCGCGGTAAAGGTAAAAAATTGCACAAATTTACTAATTTGACGACGGGAATATATAAAGTGATACTTGTAGAATGTGCTGATGTATTTTGTTTGGCGGTAAACCGTTTATTTCTCGATTCACACAAAGTCCGTTTCTCACCTTTATGTTGATTTATATAAAGCATGGGGTTATATATAGAGACCCCATATTTCGACACTTCACCCTAATACCACCGCCCACACTCCCCAAAACTCTTGTTTTGCGGGCCTGTGGCCCTAACGCATGGCCAAGATTGTTACCTCTGCAGGTGTTGTTTTAGCGGGCGTCAGCTAATCGACAAATGTCTGGTTCTTATCATTGCTTATCCAGGCGCGAGGAACATACATTCGAAGACATTAAGCCGATTACCAGCTCCTTTATTTTATGGTCCCTGGTGTACCCCACACATAGATTATTATAGTGTTTTGTTTGTGCATTACGTACGGTATATCTAATGCTATGACAATTTCCTTTAAATCCAATACATTGTACAGATATCTGGTATCGACAGACGTAGAATATAACTTATTTGAGTGGCATGAAGCTGGGAATTATCAAATAAAGACGTTCTTATTGACAAGCACTTTTCGCATAAATTATTAACCGGCCACGTGCACGTTCCATTACAAATACCCACCAAATTAGTGGAAATTTAGTGTTTAGATTATTGGGAATATATTAAATTCAAATGTAATTGTTAAACTGCGGGTTTGCATCACATACCTAAGGAATAGTTCAAATTGGACAAATGAATTGCGATGATAACCTTGTCCATTTGAATTACTTTAACGCGTAGCTATCGTAATTTTAAATGTGGTGGCTAAATGCAGTTCTTCGTCATACATCTATCAAATGATAGCAAATACAGCCATCAAGAACAAGCATTTCATATATACATTTACAATATTGTAAATGAACTGTAATGTGTGAAATGTATTCATACATAGCTACCATCATAGCAAATAAAACCGTAATATTCGCGGTACATTCACACGTGTATGAGGAAGAGGTAAATATAAATATTTTTTTTGAAATGATTTAATATGTACCTACCAGTGTAGCAAATAAAATTGTAATATACACTAATCCTTTGCGCATCTGTGAGATAAATGTAAATATAAGTATTCTTTTTCAAATGGTTTCATATATAGCTACAAGCTTAGCAAATATAATGGATTTATACACAAACATTTACATATCTAGAGGATAGTTGTAAATATAAACATTTTATTTGCATTGTTTTGAGATATAGATGCCATAGTTCGGAATTTACGGTTAAGTTTCTTATTATTTGCCATATATATCACGCAATGGTCAATATAACTACAACAATTCACATATATTTACTACAGGTTTGAAAGTGGCTAAATATAACTGATAGATTTGCATTCGGGTCACTACAATAGCGAATATATTCAAATATTTGAGATATATTTGCAAAAAATTATCGTGCGTTGTATATCTATCGTAATTAGGGACTCTCCAAGGTACGACATGCACAATAAATGTATCCAAAGGAAACCTTAAATGTATTGTAAATGTATGTGAAATGTATGGCAAACATCAAGATTCGACATAGGCCATGGAACCATGGAACTCTAAAAACATTTACTACAGTGGTGAATTTGGGACTGTCAATCATACAGAATACATGAATTACATTCTTAAATATAACATCAAATATGGGACTCCAATTTTATGAGCCCTACCTCTCCGATCATATCGACTTATACGTCAAATGAATGCAAATGCTACTTATAATTGCAAGCGTACAAATAATTGGAAATAAAACCATTATATTCACCTTACATGCTAACCATGTATTAAATATAATTAAAATGACGTTTTTATGTAGTGTATCCGCACGGCCTCTAGCACCGGCTTAAGCGGAATTAGATATGCTAGCTCGGGAGCTGTGATGACAGATCAGCTCAAACAACTCATCTGATGTTAATGGACGAGCACCATGGATGTCTGATGGAGTGAACGCATCAACATGAGGTAACCTGGTAAATGTCAGAAACCTAGAAAATCTAACCTGTAATATCCGACGTCGTACGGCTTAAATTTCCTACCGAAACAATAAACCCACATATATTTGTCGAGTGATATGTACAGAGGGCGGGCCTCGGGGACTAACAGTCCACTAGCAGAATCCTACCATAAATTGGAGCGATAGGTAAGAGGTGGGAAAAATTGTCGACGTCTGCTGACTAAAAAGCAACTATGTGACTCGTCAGGAAAGTATTCGACACCATTCAATCCCGAGAATACGGTGGATTCTCTGACGTAGCCTTAGTATCTCAGCTGCGCTTTTATTGCAGCTGGGTAAAGAGGTAAATGTAGATTTAATAGGTGCATTCTAAAGAAGGTGCCCGATTATTCAAAAGCGTCCTCAAAACCTGTTCGGGAACCATGGCAAACCCTATTGGAACAACACGAGCCAGGATTCTCCATATAACAATTTTGCAATGGCGGGAGATTTCACGTCGCGTTCCTACCCCTCCGTCTGAACAACGGAGTCAAAAATACATCCACGAAAAAAACAAAACAATAATAGTATATAGCATCCTTCCACTTGATTTATTTGTAGCTCCAGTTTTGTGATGCAGGAAGCAGGATATTGCGCTTTAAAACAATTTTGTACCGATATCTCTAAAAAATATCTGCGTTATAGCCTCCGATGAAGGTCGCCAAGCTTTTATGGATAAGATGATAGTACAGTATGGATTCATTTGGAGACGTCTGACTTGTTTGCCTACATTTAAAACATATAAAAACGAATGTAATTACATTTTTCTGTTTCAAATTATTTAGTAGTGGAGACGGATCCTCTGTACGAAACCGCATCAGTATTGAGGGAGGCTGAAAACAGACAACCTTACCATATTGATCGCATACACTTACAATCAGTTTTATTAGCGGACATTCGGTGGCCGATTGGTCTTAGGCGCTCCGCTGGAGACAGCTAGTCTCACACCGCTGATCCGGCACGGATTCGAACTCAGATGGTACATGTGAGAAAGTTTGTCAGTTACTTGCCGACGGGCGGTGGCTCTCTCCGAGTACTCCGGCGTCCTCCACCAACCAAACTGACTGTCACCATATGAGTGAAACAACCTTGAGTGCGACATTAAGCCAAATCCCCCCCATGCAGTTCTATTACCCAGTTGGCTTCCATTCTTCGAGATTGTCAGTGAGATTCTTCTGATATACAATGCTATGAGGACAACGTAGCTGACAACTGATCATTGAAATAGACAGACGCGATGCCCAGCTTGGAACAGCATTGTATCTCGATGTCATTTCAAATGCTCCTGTCAGTAGAATGTAAGCAGATTAATTTGTACAGGAATATCCACTTGCCTATTCAATACTACAGCGAAAGAAATTTTATCGGCACCTTTCAAAATCGACACTATTATCTGGTCCCAAGCATGGTCGGTTTACACAGGTTTCAATGTATTTTTCTACTGATATACATATAAAGCTGGAATGAAATTGGCGGACAATGATTGAACCACACCCATGTACACCCAGTGGGGGTTAAATGTTATTTTACGCCGCCTCTCTCTGAAATTCGCCTCTCAAACCACCTTAGGTGCTTCAATGATGGGGGATAGAAGTACACGTGTTATGTTAATATATATATTTCATGTTTCTGACCCCCAATGGGCGATATATTTCCTTATCGACATTTTCCTGCCTAGATCCACTCCCTCAGGTCCCATTAAGAGCAACACAAAAAGCTGGTGGAAAACGTGGCGTACTGGCAAGAAGTCATATGATCCCGCGGTCCAATAGTCGGACGGCATATCGAAAAACAGCACAGGAGCAAAAATGATCCATGTCATGATTTGCATCCCAGCCACGCTTTTATTGTAGATGTTCAGGTGTCCGTATTGAATGACATGACCACACGGCCCCTACTACCAGCGTTGAGATACAAATATCTAAGAGCAATGATGTGAAAACCCTACTAAGATATCTGATAGAAGCTACTATCCTGTCGAAGTTTAACGGCCTTTCGCCCTAGAGACGTTCCGAGCCCTCAATTAAGCGTAAGATAACCTTTTTCGTTTGTTGCTATTATGCCACTCTTCAGTTACCTCAAATCTATACTGGCAAAGTTCCATAACATTTTTATAAAAACGATTGCCTTTTCAATGGAGGCATAATCATACACGGCTATAACATGTGAAATGTGTTCTTGTTCTTGGTCCCATGTGTTATGTTCATATCATGTTCCTGCCTTGCAATGGGTGCTAGATGCCCCCTTTTCTGACGGTATTCCCAGCCCCAACGGGCGATAGATGCACTTTCGATTCTGATATTTGTATGACTCCACAGCTGCCATGATAACGTTCCATGACCATGCGACAAAAACAGTGACCATTCAGTGACGATATGTAGACATACACTGATTATAACATGTAAAACATGTGTTTTGCTCCCGGACTCAATGGGCGTTAAATGCCATTTTTATTTCCTTTTGTTTTAAGTCACTTGTCCGAACATATAGCGATCCTGACAATTTCCATCCGGGCGTAAGATGCCCCTTTAGAATTATTTTTTTCTTTCTTCACTGACCCCAAGTTCGTTCCAACAAAGTTTCGTCCCATATCGTCCAAAAGTTTGACCGTATGGCGATTACTAACTATAAAACAATAATCATAGATGGTTTGGTAAGTTATAATAGGATGCATGGTCAGTAGTATATATAGGGCAACTAAAGTTAATTTTCCCCCGGATGTAAAAATGACGTCACAATTGAGGGTGTGGCGCCATCTCTACACTATGGATGCAAGGGAGACAACTCGGGCATTGGGGGGTTATTGGGGGGGTGTGCATTGACAAAAAAAAAAAAAAAAAAGTTCCGGCAAAAAAACAACAAAAAAAATGTATTCATGCGCGGTGATGCGGTTTGGCCGCGGTTTTGGCGGTGATTCGGTCCCTAGATAAAATGGTCCGATGGGGTCGAGTGAGGTATCAAAGTGAAGCTTAGGTGAAGGGGCATCTAATGGGTTGGGTGTGGGGTTGACATATCGGCCTTCTGCGCATGCGCGGCGGCCGAAGGGTATGAAAATAGCCTTTTTGGAGCTATGGGAGCCCCTAGTTGACCGATGGGGTCGAGTGAGGTATCAAATTGAAGGTTAGGTGAAGGGGCATCTGATGGGCTGGGCGCGGGGTTGAACTATCGGCATTCTGCGCATGCGCGGAGGCCCAAGGGTATGAAAATAGCCTTTTTGGAGCTAGGAGATTGACTACTGGTCTGGTGGGGTCGAGTGAGGTATCGATGTGAAGCATTCGTGAAGGGGCATCTGATGGGCTGGGTGTGGGGTTGAAATATCGGCATTCTGCGCATGCGCGGTGGCCCAAGGGTATGGAAATAGCGGTTTTGGAGCTAGGGGAGTCCCTAATGGGCCAATGGAGTCGTATGAGGTATCAAAGTGAAGCATTCGTGAAGGGGCATCTGATGGACTGGGCGTGGGGTTGAAATATCGGCATTCTGCGCATGCGCGGTGACCCAAGGGTATGGAAATAGACGTTTTGGAGCTAGGGGAGCCCCTAATGGTCCAATGGGGTCGAGTGAGGATCAAAGTGAAGCATTCGTGAAGGGCATCTGATGGACTGGGTGTGGGGTTGACATATCGGCCTTCTGCGCATGCGCGGTGGCCCAAGGGCATGAAAATAGCCTTTTTGGAGCTAGGGGAGCCCCTAATGGTCCAATGGGCTCGAGTGAGGTATCAAAGTGAAGCATTCATGAAGGGGCATCTGATGGACTGGGTGTGGGTTGAATTAGGGTCATTCTGCGCATGCGCGGTGGCCCAAGGGTATGAAAATAGACGTTTTGGCATCTAGGGGAGCCCCTAATGGTCGAATGGGGTCGAGTGAGGTATCAACGTGAAGCCTAGGTGAAGGGGTATTTGATGGCTGGGTGGTTGCATGTAAAATTTTTCCTGAAAAAAAACGGAACACGGACTTTATCGAAAAACCTGGGAAAATGCCTATATGGGGTATGAGGGGTATATAGGTCGCCGGGCTTAACGGGGCTTGTCTATCAACAGAGTTATCTTCCCTAGTTCCAGGGTGGGTGTATGTAAAAATTTTCCTGAAAAAATACGGAATACGGACTTTATCCTAAATTACGGAAAATGCCTATATGGGGTATGGGAGGTATAGGACCATCCTGGGAAACGTACTTCTATACATTTGCGGTAGGGTTGTGGGGTCTCGTTTTACTCGTCTCGTCATTTAGAACATGATAGGAAGTGTCCCCGTGCGAATCGGTGAAATTTTTGAAAAGTACGATATAGCCTCATATAGTCCCATACTGAGGGTATAGGATCAATGTTTGTCCCCCCTGGGAAACGTACTTCTATACATTTGCGGTAGGGTTGTGGGGTCTCGTTTTACTCGTCTCGTCATTTAGAACATGATAGGAAGTGTCCCCGTGCGAATCGGTGAAATTTTTGAAAAAAGTCACCGAGCCCCATATAGACCCATACGGGGGTATAGGGTCAATGTTTATCCTACTGGGAAACCCACTTCTATACATTTGCGGTAGGGTTGTGGGGTCTCGTTTTACTCGTCTCGTCATTTAGAACACGATAGGAAGTGTTGCGGAGTGAATCGGTGAAATTTTTGAAAAAAGTCACCGAGGCCTGGGTAGGTCCATAGGCCTATACTGCATGGCTATGGGTGTATAGGCCCATACGGGGTGGACATGTTGGAGTCTAGGGTGGCCACTCATAATGGGGTCGAGTGAGGTCTTATTTTGAAGCTTCCGTGTGGAGGAGCACTTGATCACACTAATGGTTCGTCCGTGTTCAATAGTCTGCGCATGCGCAGTCTGGCCGTAGTATAGAAAACAGGCATTTTGGGTGCTATGTAGGGGTGTGTTTGGGTTAGAGATGAGCTAATCACGGTTCGAATGGGTCGTGTGAGGTGTCAAAGTGAAGCTTGTGTGGGGTAGAGTCAGAATGGTGTGTTTTTGAACGCATGTCGCGTTAATCTGCGCATGCGCAGTTGGTTGTAGTAAGTAAAGTGGCCATTTTGGGGCAGCGAAGGAAGTTATTTGGGGTCGAGATGGGCTAATCACGGTTCGAATGCGTCCTGAAAGGTGTGATCTTGTAGTTCTCGGGGTGTACACTCCGATTTGAGGGATGTTCGCGTCATCTGTGACGTCATCGGTGACGTCATCGGTACGAGTAGTAGCGAAAGTGGACATTTTCGGGCAGTACATGAAGGTATTTGGGGTCGAGATGGCTCTTCACGGTTCGAATGCGTCCTGGAAGGTGTCATCTTGTAGTTCTCGGGGTGTACATTCCGATTTGAGGGGTGTCCGCGTCATCTGTGACGTCATCGGTACGAGTAGTAGCGAAAGTGGACATTTTCGGGCAGTACATGAAGGTATTTGGGATCGAGATGGGCTATTCACGGTTCGAACGCGTCCTCGAAGGTGTCATCTTGTAGTTCTCGGGGTGTACATTCCGATTTGAGGGATGTTCGCGTCATCTGTGACGTCATCGGTACGAGTAGTAGCGAAAGTGGACATTTTCGGGCAGTACATGAAGGTATTTGGGTCGAGATGGGCTATTCACGGTTCGAATGCGTCCTGGAAGGTGTCATCTTGTAGTTCTCGGGGTGTACATTCCGATTTGAGGGGTGTCCGCGTCATTTGTGACGTCATTGATGACGTCATCGGTACGAGTAGTAGCGAAAGTGGACATTTTGTGGGTGCGTGAGGGTGAGTTTGGTGTAGAGATGCACCATCCTTAGTCCGAATGCGTCGTGTGAGGTGTCATTTTGTAGCTCTCGGGGTGTACATTCCGAATTGAGGCATGTCCGAAGCATCTGAGACGTCATCGATGACGTCATCAGTAGGAGTATTAGCGAAAGTGAGCCTTTTGGGGCAGTGCAGGAAGGTATTTGGTGTAGAGATGGACCATCCGCGTTGCGAATGCGTCGTGTGGGGTATCATGTTGTAGCTCTCGGAGTATAGACCTGATTTCAGGCATATTTATAGCATCTGTGACGTCATTGGTGACGTCATTAGTACAAGTTGTAGCGAAAGTGGGCCTTTTTTAGCACTGAAGGATGTTATTTGGTGTAGAGATAGACCATCCGCGGTCCAAATGGACCGTGTGAGGTGTCATCTTGTAGCAACGCCCACCAACACCATTCTTAATGCTTCAACGCCCTGGTGAAATAGCTCAGAAGCTCTGATATTCCATGGAATTGTCACTAATTCTTCGAAATGCGGTGATGCCCGTCAACGCCTGTCGTTACACCTTAACACTCTAACATAACGCCATGATATAGACCAGAGAGAGAACAACAA
>JAVTVY010007850.1:0-48439 GCA_036873755.1 Hanleya hanleyi
CAAGATATTCTTGCATTCGTTGTATATGGCAATCCCACTATCATCAAATATAATACCTATGATGCTTTAGAAAACTTCGCTGCTGAAAAACAGAAGGGAGAGAGTTTACAAAATTCATCGATTTTGAGGCTGATTACATCTTTAAGCAACGTTGAGCAAGGTCAATACTATAGGATGGCTGAACGGGGGCTGAAAACGTTGAATCCTACTCACTCACTCACTCACGCCTTTACTAAAACCAGACCGATTATTCTCGGACATTATGTCTCGGACATTATGTTTCATCACAATATGTCAGTAATCACTTTAGGCAGTATGTATTTACAAGAGAGAGAGAGAGAGAGAATTAGGAATTAACGTCGCGTTCAGCAACATTTCAGCTACAATAGCAACGACCAAACAAAATTCTAAGTATTCAAGTTGATAACTTAGTAATCTAACACATTAAAACATACACACATTAAAACTTATGCAACGAACCGATTTCTCTTAAGTAACCTAAGATACAGTCTTCTTTCACCCGACTGAAAAGATCTTCTAAAGTAGTTGCTTGATAAAAAGAATCTCTTACAATCTTAAAATCTATACAGTTGATAAGAATATGTTTCACCGTGAGATCGTGGCATGGAATACATCTTGGGTCTGGCTCTTTTTTTAGTAAATGTTCGTGAGTGAATCGTGTATCGCCGATTCTACATCACCTGATCATGGCTTCGTAGGGCTAGTCTGTCCCATATTCCGATACATTAACATTGCCCTACAGACTGAATCGGTGAATTATTCCTTTTTACCTACAATGGTGGGCATTGGGGAAACCTTGGACAATAATGTGTAGCGGACAGAGCATAATGAGTTCGTCTAGCCTAGCAAAGTTTGGGCGAGTGATTGAAGGAGTGCATAACGAGTGGTGAGTGCGAGAATGAGTGATTTAGACGTCGTGAATGAGTGATTGAGTGGGTGAGTGAAACGTGCCTAGCACCCGTCTGAACGCAGTGACACTCTAACGCTGGGGACCCGGAGTAAGATCCCCTACATACACAGCATCTGTACATAGACCCTAATGTCTTAACGCCTTAACGCAATAAAATGAGATAAAGATAAAGAACAATAACAACGAGCAAATTCGTATTACACATTTTATTATCACCTCTCTCACAACACACCCGCTGGGTGTGTTTGCAATTCACTCACTCCGCAATTCACGCATGTTGTTGGCAGTGTATCTGACATATTGTTGGCCGTGTTCGCTCTTGACCAATCAGAAGCAACCCTTTGATAAACCGCCCTTGTGCTGTGTCAATCTTCGGTCATGTTGGCTCTTGGTCTCCGTTCATTCGCTCTGGTTCATTCCTTGCGACTTCAGGCATTGCAGGATTTTGTAACGGCAACATATCTTGGAACAGCTGTTTTCGCATTTTGACCGTATGTTTCAGATCCTCGATGGACGGTAGTCCCATATCCTCTTCCAAGTGACACTTGGTCTTCATGATAGACCTGTGCCTGTGAATGCCCTTAGTAGTAGGTAGACCGCATATTCGGTCCCATTTTGCCAAAGGAGGTAACTCTTGCATCCACCAGGGGGCGCTGTCCCGTATGACGACACTTCCGGTCTGGGTGAATGGAGCGTGACCTCTGTATGACGTCACTTCCGGTTTGGGTGAATAACACAGGAGAGTTCCAATCTAGGGGGCGCCACCAGCTCAAGGTCACTATAGTTCCGGCAACCTTTGTATTTCTCCGCGGTCTGGTGGTGATGCGGTCGCGGGAAAAAGCTTCCGCGGAGAAAAAGTAGTCCCCAGACTTCAAATACGCTGCATGGTCCGATTGGGTCGAGTGAGGTATCAAAGTGAAGCATTCGTGAAGGGGCATCCAGTCATGGGTGGGTGCATGTAAAATTAGGAATTTTTCCCGAAACTATAAAAAGCGGAACACGGACTTTACTCCTAAAATAGGGGAAAACACCCATCAACCCTAGCCAAAAGGGCTAATATCGGTCCCCGGGCTTATTGGGACCTGCCTATCAAGTCAATGGGGTGGGTGCATGTAAAATTAGGATTTTTTCCCGAAAATATAAAAAGCGGAACACGGACTTTACCCCTAAAATAGGGGGAAACCCCTATCAACCCTAGCCAAAAGGGCTAATATCGGTCCCCGGGATTACTGGGACCTGCCTATCAAGTCAATGGGGTGGGTGCATGTAAAATTAGGATTTTCCCCCGAAACTATAAAAAGCGGAACACGGACTTTACCCCTACAATAGGGGTCTGTATTATACAATATAAGGGAAAATGCCTGTATGGGGTATGGGGATGGTCAATTTTTTTCTTGGGCTTTACTATGGCTTGTGGGGTCGCGTTTTTCTCGTCTCGCCAAGAAAATGACAATGGGAAGGGTCCCGGAGCGAATCGGTGAAATTTTTGGGAAAAGTCACTGAGGTCTGTATATAGCCCCATAGGCTGCCCATGGGGGGTATAGATCCAACCTGGGAAATTCACACACGTTCATTGTGATATGGGTTGCTTGGATTTGTTTTTCACGTCTCGTCATTTAGAACACGATGGGAAGGGTCCCGGAGCGAAACGGTGAAATTTTTGGAAAAAGTCACCGAGGCCTGGGTAGGCCCATAGGCCTATACTGCATGGCTATGGGTGTATAGGTCCATACGGGGTGGACGTTTTGGGATCTAGGTGGGCCACTAATGGCCCGATGGGGTCGAGTGAGGTATCAATGTGAAGCCTATGTGAGGGGGCAACCGATGGGATGGATGTGGGGTAGGAATATCGTCATTCTGCGCATGCGCAATAGACAAAGTGTATGGAAATAGACGTTTTGGGATCTAGGGGAGCCACTAGTGGGCCGATTGGATCGAATGAGGTATCAATGTGAAGCCTATGTGAGGGGGCATCTGATGGGGTGAGTGCGGGGTTGAAATATCGTCACTCTGCGCATGCGCAGTGGACAAAGGGTATGGAAATAGACGTTTTGGGGTCTAGGTCGGCCACTAGTGGGCCGATGGGATCGGGTGAGGTATCCATGTGAAGCCTATGTGAGGGGGCTAGACTAGGCTGTTGTTTCCATTCTGCTGCGCAGGTGACGTGGGTTGTGACGTTACTTCCGGGTTTCACCTCCAAACCCAGAAGAGTTCCAATGTTCTCTTAGACGTCCGGATGTTCAACCTCCGGGGTTTTTCCCGGCCCGGCCCGGCCGCCCCGGCCGCAGCGCGTGCGCGCGGGGGTGATCTGATGCCGCAGCGCGCGCGGGTTATCCGGAAGTGCGTGGGTGAATCCGCAGCGCGCGCGCGCATGAAGACCCTCATACATACCCCAATGCAGGCGCAGACGTGATGTGCCCGGATGATAGACACGGACGTCGCCGAGAAAAACACATACAACACGTCACATACAGTCGCCCCCCTCAAGACCCTCATATATACCCCGATGACGGACGTTACCGAAAAGACACGGACGTTACCGAAAAGACACGGACTTTACCGAAAAGACACGGACTTTACCGAAAAGACACGGACGTACCCGAAAAGACACGAAGGTGAACGACATTGTGGAAAAACACCACAGACAGGTTAGTACATGCATTCCTATGATGTTCACAGGTTACGCCCATTCACGAAGGGCCGTCACAGGGCGTAGTAGAAAAAAGCGCATTTCTAACCTTATTGACCGTATGGCGCAAGCGAGTATAACAAGTGCCCATGACTCACACGGTGTATAAAACCCTACCCAACAGGTACACTATAAAGCCACCTCTCTAACCGTTCGCTTTTCATTCCCCACCATGGCAGCGAGCGGAACAGAGCTTGCGTTATTCCAACTGACGTCCGACGTCACCCTGATCGTCCATGACGATCACCTGGAGCTGGTCCAAGACGCACCGCAGAAGGTGAAGATTTTGTTATCGCTATCAGGCTGGACTCTATCGACACGATTGTTACAGGGAAAAGACCCCGATAGGGATTTCATGCACGTGGAAGTCGGCGTGCACATACGCACTGCTGGAGAGGATTCCCTTTTTCCCCGGTTGGAACAGCGTGGTGGTCCCCATATCACACTCTGTCCACCCTTATGGATGGCACTGAAAGATGTACTCCCCGAGGTGGATGACCTACTACAGCCCGAGGTGAAAGAAGGGACTGTGGCTACCCGGAGGCTTACACCTGGCTGCACCCTATTGTTGTACCCCAAACGAGTGGACCTCATCGATAGCGGACTTAGGTGTTGGTGTACGCCTGCACCCAAAGCGCACGTCTCTTTGTCACCGGAAGGATGGACTACCTTGAAACGGGTGTTGTTGGGTGACCTGCACGGTGATAGCATTCACCTGTGTGACGACGTCTACATTTTCTGCGGTCCCTTTTTCGCTCGACTCCTCTGTCTGAACGACGGTGGTTTTACCCTGGACCCCGATCTATGGACGGCTTTGGAACAAGTAGTCCCCATTGTCGATAAGGTACTATCTCTATAGGAGCCACATAACCAATCAGAATAGTACGTATCACGGACTACACCCGTAGAGCTACATCTAGGCGCGCATGTGTGACATGGTCTATAAAACACGTCCCTCTGGATCCCACACCTTCATTTCTACGGTTGCAGAGCCATGACGGAGATCCAGCCCTATGCGACTCGCATTTTACAGCATGCCACCGTGGTTAATTCACTCACGGGTTACCGAGCAGTGGTCCGGTCCATGTTTGCAGATGGCGACGACAACGAGGGGCGACGCCAGATCCTGAACGAGTTCACAGAAGCGGTCCTCGACAGAGTGCACTCGATGGAGAGGTGTGCCATCACTCACCACTACTGGACTATGACAGCCATCCTTGATGCTCGGGCTATGGACCACGAGCGCTCACGCCGGAACCAGCGACGGCTGGTTGGCCTCACAATAGTCTGTGCCCTATTGACCCTGGCGCTGTGGCATTGACAGTGGGACCTCACCATAAATACGAGGGTCGGACAGAGTGTGTGTCATTCACCGTTCGTCATTGGATCAAGCATGTCACCAGTCCTACGAGCCATCCTTCCCCTTACACCCCGGGTGGGGTTACACGTCTATGAAGATAAAGTCACCCTCGTGGAAGACCGTGGAGATGTTTGCTGGTCGCGCGCTGAGACCGTATCGAATACGGTTACGCTACACCGTGACGGCTGGACCAAATTTAAACGGGTGTTGAGCGGCGAGCTCGACGGACACCTCATCCACATAGACAATGCCATCTACGTACACCGTGGACCCTTCTTCCCACGCCTGGGCCGCTACCAAGACCCTACGCGAGGCTTCACCCTAGACCCCGATCTGTGGACAGCCTTCGAGAAAGTGGTGCCTATCGTGGACCAGCTGTTTACACCGGACGAGCGGTCATCAGACGAGTTGGAGTGGGCTCGTGCCCTGAGAGAAGCAGCGGCAGAACCCAATGAACAAATGTCTAGCCATGAACCAGACGACGATGCCATTGATTACCCGGCTAGACTCAGTCAGCCCAGTGACATGACCACCCAATCCTTTGATCTCACGGGGTTCTCCCTATAAATACGAGAGACAGTCAAATCTGGTACCATTCACGTACTGACCATGACGGAGCATATAATACTGGCGTATCTCAGCTTGACCCCCGAGGTGTTCCTGCACGTGTATGCGGATAAGGTCGATATCATGGAGGAGGTGGGAGACATCTGTGATGCGGACCCTACACAACCGTGCCCGGCCCACATTCGTCTGTCCCGGGAGGGCTGGACCAAATTCAAACGGGTGTTGTCTGGTGAACTGGACGGCGACCTCATCCACTTGTGTCACGATGTGTACATCCGACGCGGCCCTTTCTTTGCTCAATTGGCTCGGCTAGATGGAGGTACAGTGCATTTTACCCTTCACCCTGATCTATGGTCTGCATTGGAAGATGCCGTGGTAGATGTGGATCAAGTGCTTATCAGGCGGTCATCAGACGAGTTGGACTGGTCATTTACCATGGACACTGTGGAAGCCAACGAAGAAAATCAGAAACTCCGGCCCAAGATATACCCGTTATAAATAAACGATAGAGCCAGGGTCCATCATCATTTGTCACCATGAAGCGCTGGGAGAAGGTGTTGAATAACTTATACTACAGTCCCGACAGTCCGGCGGCCTATAGTGCATTGTCGGCTCTCTATCGAGCGGCCAAACCCCAGGGGATACAACGTGCCCAAGTCCGAGATTGGTTAAGAAAACAAGACACCTATACCTTACATCGGTCTGTCCGTCGCCATTTCTACGGAACCGGTCATCGTGGGAGGAATAGATGCCCAGTGGCAAGCGGATTTGGTCGATATGAGCGCCTTTGCCAAACACAACGATGGGAATCGGTATATCTTGACGTGCATCGATATCCTATCCAAGTATGCGTGGGTGGTACCCATCCGGACGACAACGGGGGCGAATCTCATAGCGGCGTTTAAAGACATCTTCAAGACCGGGCGCAAACCTTTGTATTTGCAAACCGACGAAGGCACGGAATTCCTCAACAGACCGTTCCAACAGTTTCTGAAAGCCCAGAAGGTGCTTTTCTTCCATACGTACAACGAGACCAAGGCTTCCGTGGTGGAAAGGTTCAACAGGACATTCAAAGGCCGCATGTATAAATATTTCACCTATAAGAATACAAGGCGGTACGTCGATGTTCTCCCGAAACTTGTGAGTGGTTACAATCGAGCCTATCATCGGAGTATAGAGAGAGCCCCCATTACCGTGACCCAACGCAATGAAGCCCAAGTCCGGCGTGTCTTGTACCCCAGGCAATCGCAGCGAACGCCGAAGGCGGTGTACAAGGTCGGGGACTGGAGCGATGAGCACTTCCTGATTAAACGGCGCCTATCCCAACAGCAGCGAGTCTATGAACTGGAAGATCTTCAAGGGGAACCGTTGCTAGGGAGGTTTTACCAGATGGAATTACAGCCTGTCGTAAAAACAAAAACAAGACTACTACACGGTGGAGCAGATTTTGAAAACGGAACGTCGACGTGGCAAACTGTTTCATTTCGTCAAATGGCAAGGCTGGCCCAGTTCCTTCAATTCCTGGGTCGCTGCCAACCAGATGAAACGACTATAAAGCCAGACACCACTACCGCCATCCTTCATTCCACGTTCGACCACGGTGCTATGGACAAACAGCAGCTGCCTCTGAACACAGCGTCTCCCAAAACGCGCAAAGCGCAAGTGGGCTTTGTGGTGATAGTGCTAACCCTGCTGAGTGTGTTGTACGGAGGTGTGTGTTTACGACGTAGCCTATGTCAGCACGCTACTTAACCAACTGAGAACACCAGCCATCAGTGAAACCAGTCTACAGATAGCACCAGTCAACCCCGTATCGAGCCCAGTCACCACCACACCCCGTGTACAAGCCACGTCGAGCTCCACACCAAGCTCCACACCTACACCAAGTACACCAAGTACGTCTGAAGACCCACCGGATTTCATCCTTCACAGTGAACAGACAACGACGACCGACGTTGTACCCACCACCATCATCACTCGCAGTGAAGACAACGACGACCGACGTTGTACCCACCACCACCACCACTCCAGTTCACTCGTACGAAATTTACAAGAGCGGGTTACCACGACAGCGGATACACCTCAAACCATGGACCCTCGGTGGCAGCATCCCTTCACTTGCGTCATCGCAGGACCGACGGGTTCCGCCAAAACGCACTTCGTCCGGAAGCTCCTTCAACACGCCGACAGCATGATCACCCCATCTATTGCCCGAGTCGTGTGGTGTTACGGAGAATGGCAGGAAGCGTATGCAGCAATGCCCCACATCACGTTCGTGGAAGGCCTACCCAACCTGGCCGATTTGGAACCAGACACCTTGGTGGTTCTGGATGATCTCATGGCGAAGACGGATGCGCGGGTCACTCAACTCTTTACCAAAGGCAGCCACCATCGACGGCTCAGCATCATCTACATTGTGCAGAATCTGTTCAGTAAAAACAAAGAACATCGGAACATCAGCTTAAATGCCCACTACCTGGTGGTCTTCAAAAACCCGACAGATACCACTCAACTGCTGCACCTGGCGAGACAGATGTATCCCGGCCGCACACCGTTTGCGTTGGAAGCCCTCAAAGATGCGACAACCCCTCAGCACGGGTATATGCTCTTCGACCTCAAGCAAGCCACCCTCGACCACCTTCGACTACGGACCGGCATCTTTCCCGGAGAGGCCCACCACGTGTACATGCAAAAATAATGTAAACACACCCACAGTGGCTCCCCCAGCTGGAGTGTGTGTTTGATTATGGGGATAATAAAAAGAATGAATACCATAGCATGGTTGACTTTGTCTCTGTTCTCTGAGGTGGATAAAAAGGGCAGAGTTGTGGGTTCTGGCATTAGTTGTACATGATGTCTGCGCGAGTACGGAAGCACGCCCCGACGCTCCGTGTATTGAAGACGACCCCACCCGAGTTGGTCCGAACCATTGTACGCGGTGCGGACCCTGACCTTGTACGCTGTCTGTGCGAGATCGGGTACAACCTGTGAAAAGGCAACGTACCACTGACTCCGGCTCTGAAGACCAAGTTGGCCAAGCATAAGACAGGTCTCCGAACCCTAGTCCAGAAGCGGGTCCCTCAAACACAAAAGAAAAAGGTGTTACAGAAAGGCGGCTTTCTCGGGGCCATCTTAGCACCGTTGGCCGCTTCCGTGTTGGGTCCAGCATTGGGTGGACTCTTCGGCCGACAATGAACCACACGAAAAAAATGGTCCTCGTCGAACCACGATTCCTTCAAAACCTCCAATCGCCCTACCCTGTCCCACCTACAGTGAAGACCATAAACACCCTCGATGGAGAGATGCAACAGATCTTACAGAGACCGGGGTTAAGCGACAGTGAGAAAGTACAACGGTACAATGAGACGCTTCAACGGTACATGACGTTCATGGACCAATACAAAACCCTCTCTATCCCACCACCACCACCACCACCACCACCACGTGACACACCGCCGACCTCAGCACCGCTCCAACAGCCGCCATTACCAGGGGTAGCCACCCACAGCCCCACAATGGGTGGAAGACGAAGTGCTGAAGAGTGTACCTGCATCGTTCAAGAAACAAGCTGGCCTGGTATTACAACGGATGAAACAGAACCCTAACATGACTTGGAATGATAAAGGCGAACTACTGGTACAGAATCAGGTGGTCCCCGGGACCCACATGACGGATTTAGTGAATGACCTGATGCGTCAACGCAGGTCGCACACGGATCCTCGAGGATGGGAGGTCTTCGCTCAAGGCTTGAAAGACATGCATGTACCACAGGAATTGGTGGGGAACCCCCACCGCTGGGCCTTTATGCAGCGAACCCAGCAATCGCCGAGTGGCCCACTACCTTCTTGGGAATCCGAATGGGAAGCGGAGTCACCCCCCAAAACTCCACCACCAGAACGGGCACCTTCTTTTCAGACCTTTAAAAAACCATCCTTGATCAAGACACCCCACATCTCCAGAGCCGTGACACGTAGCAAGTCAACGTGACGAACACGACGCCGGACACAACCGCCCAAGGCCTGGAACACCTATTAAAACCAACAGCAGCAGCAGGACAGCTCAGTCGCCATGTTTTACCTCACCTTACCCAGTAACAGTTCGCTGGATGTGTTTCCTGACAACACCGTGGCCAAGTACGTCACCCAGTTACCGCAACCGTTGCATTTACCTGGACGATGGGAATGTGGCCTCGTGGATATCCAATACCCTTACTCGTGGTACAACGTGCGAGCCAATGAAGTGTGCGAGGTGACCTACGAAGGCAAAAACACCCGACTCACCCTCCCCGAAGGCCAATACGATACCCCCAAGGAGTTCATGGGTGGACTGACAAGACTGTTGCATTATAAGGCTCTACGGGAGGTCACGAATACTTCAAAACCCATCAAATCCTTTCCCTTCAAGAATCACATTGACTTCGATTACAACGCACACAACGACAAGGCACAGCTTATCGTCACCGGCATCGTATCCTACAGCAAATGCTGGGTTTCGATCTACAGACGTTCGCTGGTCCCACCGCCCACCAAGGCGAGATCCCGATGGATATGAAGTCGGGTATGTACGGACTCTACGTCTACTCGGAAGTGGTGGACAACCACATCGTGGGCGATATCAACACACCTCTGTTACGGGTGGTCCCCATTAAAAAGACGTATGGAGATCAAGTCACCCACAGTTTCACCCACATGCTCTACCTACCCGTACGACAAACCGACATCAACACGATCACGGTGGATATAAGAGATGACACGGGACGACCGGTGGCATTCGAATGAGGAAAGTGGTGCTGACACTTCATTTTCGACAAGCACGTGCTCCCCACTTTGTATAATGAAAGTACCTTACGAGTGCGATGCACGCAGCTATATGGACTATTATGCCCAACAGGCCGGGCGTGGCTTCCCGATCTTTAGCGGTGCACGCATGCAACGAGGACATGGACTGGGGAACATACTCGGCAGCATCGTCAAAACGTTCCTGCCCTTGGTGACGCGTGGGGTGAAAGCAATCGGCAAACAAGCGGTACGCAGTGGACTGCAAGTGGCCGGTGATGTCTTGGGGGGTACGGCACCCAAAGAATCCTTGAAACGGCGGGCCAAAGAAGCGGGAGGCGTCTTGGTGGCCAAAGCACAACGCACCGTAGGGAATAAAAGAGCTGCCCCACCGAGACCACGCACCAGTCGACGACCGACGCAGCGACGACGCACATCGAAGACCCAGGATATCTTTTCTTAAACATGTCCTTGATCCACGCCGAGTCCTGTCCCTCCACCAACAGTGAATTTGATTTATGGACCGTGCCGCCCACACAGACCATTGCCGAACAAGGATTATGGGTGGAGCATCTCCCGCTCTCCAGCATCAACGAAGCAGGGCCCATCGAGTTCACCATCAGTAATGCGGATACGGCCTATGTGGATTTAGCCCATACATACTTGTATGTGAAAGCCAAGGTGGTCAATGGGGATGGCTCCAGAATCATCCAAGCTGCAACGGTGGGCCCGACGAATCTCTGGCTGCACTCGATGTTTCAACAGGTGGATATTTTTCTCAGCGACAAACTCATCAGTGACTCGACCAACACGTACCCCTATCGAGCCTACATCGAGACACTGTTGTCGTATGGCCGAGAGGCTAAAAAATCTCAGCTGACAGCCGCTTTATTCTACCAGGACACACCCGAGCACATGGACACGGTGGACAATGTGGGATATAACAAACGGAAGGCTTTCACTGCGAACGGTGCCTCGGTGGATCTCATGGGTCGACTACACGCAGACATGTTCATGCAAGACCGGTACCTCTTGAACAAGATCCCCATCAAAATCCGACTGATACGGGCGCCTCCGACCTTCGCCTTGATGGCCACTAACGTAGATGGGCATGCAGCTGACTATAAGATTGTTATCCAAGACGCAGTCCTGTATGTCCGAAAAGTGAAACCGAATCCAGCCGTTCAATTGGGACACATGAAAGCCTTGGAAACAAAACCAGCCCAGTACCCTATCCGACGTGTACAAACCAAAGTGTTCTCTGTGCCTGCTGGAAATATGGGCGCCAACAAAGAAAACCTGTTCCTGGGGGAACTACCCAAGCGATTGATCCTGGCCTGTGTGGAAAATACCAGTTTCAGCGGAGCCTACCCAGAGAATCCGTTTGACTTTAAACATTTCGGCATCAATTTTGTGGCCCTGCATGTGGATGGACAACAGGTCCCAGCCACGGCCTTAACATCGAACTTTGGGCGCAGGAATTTCATTCGAGCCTATCAGAGCCTGTTTACAGCCACCGGTCAAATCAACCAGGACGAAGGAAATTTGATCAGTCGGGAGGACTACGCGAACGGATACACGTTGTTCTGTTTCGATCTGACCCCCACCATAGAGAACGACCATCAGCTGGCCCTGGCCAAGCAAGGCAATTTACGGTTGGAAATCCACTTTGTACGAGCCCTCGGGACCACCGTCAATGTGATCTGCTACGCCGAGTTTGACAACATCATTCAAGTGGACAAGGCGCGCAACGTCCTGTGTGACTTTTCCACCTAACATGGATACAGACCAGATAACCACCGTGCTGGAGAATGACCCAGAGACACGTATGGTCTTTCAAGGGGTGTTCGCCCGAGATGTGTTCCCATTAGACCGTGTGTATCCTGCTGCATACGTTCTCAACACGGACCCGATGGATCGGCCCGGTGAACATTGGGTGGGCGTGTACTTGACAGAACAGCAGGGCGAATACTTTGACCCGTACGGCCTGCCACCCCTCCATCCCGATTTAACAGACTTCATGGATCAAGGCACAGAGACGTGGTGTTGGAACAGTCAAACGTTGCAAAGCCTGGCCAGTAGCGTGTGCGGACAATATTGTTTTTTACCTGTACCATCGATGCCGGGGAAGACCCTTATCTACCATCGTACAGATGTTTGACGAGTACCCCAAGGCCGAGGACCGCGATGTACTCATATATGACTGGGCCGCCCATCATTTCAATGTACAAGCCCCGTTCTGGGCTTAAGTTCTTTCAATGTACAAGCCCCCTGTTCTGGGCTTCAGTTTGCACGTGGTTGTTTTCACGTTGTTGTTGTTCACTGAATAAAAAACAAAATGAGATCTCACCAAAAAACCCTGTCTTGCGTGTTTTCTATATGAGCATAATGCATGAAACTTGCTTTGAACACCGTATTAGCCAATCAGTGGCCTAGAATGGAGCCAAAGGTAACCCATCCATGTCTAGAAAACATTACCCGGGTGTACAAGAACCCGGATGTAGGCGCGGACGTAGACGAAAGCATCCCAGTACCCGGATGTAGGCGCAGGCGTGAGCGAAATTGTAGTACCCGTCCATTGGTTCTTTTATCGATCGCTCATTGGCTCTTTTTCTCGACCGCTGATTGGTCCAAATGGAACTGCCCATCCTTCCCAGGTTAATTTACAATCTCCTTTTGGGGTTCAAGCTCTGTACATCGATGCCGCAACATTGTCTCCGAACGTTGCCGAAAGGGAGACCTTGGACCTTTTGACCTGCATGTGACCTTTGACCTTTTGACCCGACATTCATCCGCGCACTGCCGGTGATGACGCGCGCGCGCGCGCGTGCGGCCGGAGAATCCGCGCGCGCGCGCGCTGCGGCCGGGGCCGGGCCGGGCCGGGAAAAACCCCGGAGGTTGAACATCCGGACGTCTAAGAGAACATTGGAACTCTTCTGGGTTTGGAGGTGAAACCCGGAAGTGACGTCACAACCCACGTGACCTGCGCAGCAGAATGGAAACGACACCCTAGTCTAGCCCCCTCACATAGGCTTCACATGGATACCTCACTCGATCCCATCGGCCCACTAGTGGCCCACCTAGACCCCAAAACGTCTATTTCCATACCCTTTGTCCACTGCGCATGCGCAGAGTGACGATATTTCAACCCCGCGCTCACCCCATCAGATGCCCCCTCACATAGGCTTCACATTGATACCTCATTCGATCCAATCGGCCCACTAGTGGCTCCCCTAGATCCCAAAACGTCTGTTTTCATACACTTTGTCTATTGCGCATGCGCAGAATGACGATATTCCTACCCCACATCCATCCCATCGGTTGCCCTCTCACATAGGCTTCACATTGATACCTCACTCGACCCCATCGGGCCATTAGTGGCCCACCTAGATACCAAAACGTCCACCCCGTATGGACCTATACACCCATAGCCATGCAGTATAGGCCTATGGGCGTACCCAGGCCTCGGTGACTTTTTCCAAAAATTTCTCCGTTTCGCTCCGGAACCCTTCCCATCGTGTTCTAAATGACGAGACGTGAAAAACAAATCCAAGCAACCCATATCACAATGAACGTGTGTGAATTTCCCAGGTTGGACCTATACCCCCCATGGCCAGCCTATGGGGCTATATACAGACCTCAGTGACTTTTCCCAAAAATTTCACCGATTCGCTCCGGGACCCTTCCCATTGTCATTTTCTTGGCGACAGGAGGAAAACGCGACCCCACAAGCCATAGTAAAGCCCACGAACAAAATTGACCATCCCCATACCCCATACAGGCATTTCCCCTTATATTGTATAATACAGACCCCTATTGTAGGGGTAAAGTCCGTGTTCCGCTTTTGATAGTTTCGGGGGAAAATCCTAATTTTACATGCACCCACCCCATTGACTTGATAGGCAGGTCCCAGTAAGCCCGGGGACCGATATTAGCCCTTTTGGCTAGGGTTGATAGGGGTTTTCCCCTATTTTAGGGGTAAAGTCCGTGTTCCGCTTTTTATAGTTTTTGGAAAAAATCCTAATTTTACATGCACCCACCCATGACTGGATGCCCCTTCACGAATGCTTCACTTTGATACCTCACTCGACCCAATCGGACCATGCAGCGTATTTGAAGTCTGGGGACTACTTTTTCTCCTCGGAAGCTTTTTCCCGCGACCGCATCACCACCAGACCGCGGAGAAATACAAAGGTTGCCGGAACTATAATGACCTTGAGCTGGTGGCGCCCCCTAGATTGGAACTCTCCTGTGTTATTCACCCAAACCGGAAGTGACGTCATACAGAGGTCACGCTCCATTCACCCAGACCGGAAGTGACGTCATACGGGACAGCGCCCCCTGGTGGATGCAAGAGTTACCTCCTCCGGCAAAATGGGACCGAATATGCGGTCTACCTACTACTGCCCTTGCAAGCTGCAGCAGGCTATACTGTCGCCATGTCTGTTTCTGATGTTGGTGCGCGTTTTGATGTATTACAAGCGTCTAGTCCGTCATTCATAATTCAGCCGTCGTCCATTAGAGAATATCCGCGTCCATAATCTAAAGACCTATTTCATATTCCATATAACAGTATTAGCATTAGCACCAAATTCAAAAAGACAATCATAGTATACATAAACATAGGCTTGTTTCCTGCAAGAGAGAAGCGGTATACCTATTTTATCTCATCCTGCTCGGCGGCCTTGAACGCCACAGCGTGCGTATCAATAGCGGCTGTCACAATACGATCCAAAAAGGTGGGTTCTTCCTCTTCCTCACTCAGGCTTGCCTGGGTGGTAGACTGGCTATCAGCGGCCGAGCTCTCAGTCTGATTGCCAGTGACTCTCGTTATCATGTCGGTGGAATCAGCCGGTACACTCTCAGTATCAGCATCTGGTCGCTCTGTCTCTGTGTACCCATGCATATTCTTCTGATGTCGCATCATATGCTAGCGTCTGGTGAACGCGCGCTCGCAATGGGAGCGTGTATAACCCATGTAGACAGTTAGACGTCGACTGTGTACGTCTGTTAGCTGGGGTTGATTTCATGACGTAACACAGTAAATCCGGCCATGCCATCTTAACGCTCCAACGCCCTAGTGAGAATAACTCAGAAGCTCTGATTGGTACAAATGACCACGTGCTATCCCATGATTTGACACTAATTCATCTAAAAGTGGTGACACCCGTCGTTACGCTTTAACGCCCTATCTTTAACGCCCTATCGTAGCACCTTAACCATGAAGTGAAGTACTAACTGGGAGTGACTTCATCACCGGAATTGACAACATCGCACGCATGTGCGTTCGCGTGGGGTGCCACTTGTTTCGTCACCGGAAGTGACCTTTCACCCTGCGCATCCGCAAAATACTCACCGGAAATTCCGCTGTGCTGGGTCAACATTCACATCCGGTCACGTCACAGGCGTCACCCTCATGTCAAAGATGACGTCAATTCGGGCGATGAGATAGGCATTGGCGGTGTTACTGTGTCACGTCCGCGAAAGCAACCCTGGCCGAAAGACGTGCACAGTCGACCTCTAACCGTCAACATGGGTTCTACATGCTCTGAGTGCGAACGCACGTTCACTAGACAGTACGATATGATACGACATCAGAAAAATATACAAGGGTACAGAGAGACCTATGGTCCAGAAGCCGATGCAGATACTGAGAGATACCGGTTGATTGTGAGAGTCCATCGACTGATGCTGAAAACTTATCCACTGACAGTCCGGCTGAAAACGCGGCCGCTGATAGTCAGCTTACATATCAGGGAAGTGGGGAACCCACCTTTTGGGATGGTATTGTGACAGCGACTATTGATACCAAAGATGCGGTCTTTCGAGGACGCCGGGCAAGATATCACGCTTACATTCAAATGCGCCCCAAAACCAGGAAAACAGCCACGGTGATCTATGAGCAGTATAGCCTGCTGCCGCTTGAAATGAAGAGCAATCCACGACATAGGTACATCACGTGGGAGAGGATATGGGTTTCCACCCACAGAGGCTCTGAAATATGCGGTCAGGATATGTTGCCGTTACAGCATCATGGACTTCCCAAAGACTTTTAGGGATTGCTCACGGCGAATGAACGGCCGGTGAACATGAACTACCAAATATGACAAAGAATTGACCCATGACAAGGGTAGTTTCTCAAAGGGCGGAATCTGAATGAACAAGAGCGAACACCTGAATTGTGAACACGCTCAAAGCGGCTTCCCAGGTTGGGTGTGATGCGCTGGAATAGAAAATACAATGTGTGATACGCAATATGCTTGTTGTTGTTGTTCATCTCTCTTTCTCACATCTGATTGCGTTAAAGCGTTAAGCTAATAGGGGTTAGTGTATGGGTTTGTGTGTGGAGGGGTCTTACTCCCCAGCGTGAGAGCGTCACTGTGTTAAGAAGGGTGAAGGGCACGCTTCAATCACTCACTCACGCCTAAATCACTCACTAACTCACTCACCCACTCGTTCGCCGCTCATTCACTCACTCAATGACTCTGTACCCAGGGGTAGGTAAATCTGCCAGTCACGTAACAGAAAGTGGCCTCGCATCTGAAGTGACCTCAAGGTCAAAGGTCAAATGTCATTAACGCCTCATCCCCTCCCCAATTCCCCCTCTTCAAATATTAATAGATTTCAGCTTTATATGCTATTATACCTTTATTTGCTCCTATTACTCAGAGACAATACGCCTGATATGCCGTTTTCGAACCACCCCAAAAAATTAACTGCCTGTGTCCTTGTTTTCTGATGTATCTTGCAGAGGAATACTGTCAGTTGGATGGCAGGAATGTTCATATTCCTCTGTGGCACCATTTTTTACAGCTTCCATGCTCTTGCTTTCGGCATCTGTTTGTGTTTCATCAAAATACTTTCCGCGGGAAAACGGCAGAATTAGAGAGAAAAGAATCCATTGTGCGACTAGAAATCCGAGAGTAACTCCATGCATTTTTAGACGGAGTGCGTCGATGTCGTACAACCAGCACGCGCCAAGCTTTCCACAAGTCGTCTGCCAGATATTGCACGTGGAGTCGATCACTGCCCCATACACAGTGGCTGATGGCACCCAACCTGTGAAGAAAACTATTTTATTGGTATAGTAATCATTAGATGGAGAAAACCATCCAAATTATGATGAGTGCGCCAAGTGACCAGGGCTCTATTCATGCTCATATGTTGCGTACAACCGCGGGCAGTAAATTATTATCTCTTCAGTTCCACAGTGACACCAGATTGATTACATATGCGTGATTAATAGTTATTTGACACACGGTTAGTGTGGAAAAGTTTATCTTTCAGCGCAAGAGTGAAGCCCATGCCCTTCAATTTATCAGCTTTCCTATCTCTATTTGGGAGGTGATTCTGCCACTTGAAACATACATTGATATGCGTGTGTTTGTGTCGCTCTGTTGATCAATTTCACAAATAAACTTGAGATAGACATTTGATCTTGCAATTTATTTGTTTGTTTATTCGATTGTATGGACGCAGACGGCATTTAGACCATTCATCATCCGCTTTGTGAAATAGAATCTCACAAATGAACATCTCACAAATGTATACTATGATTGTCTTTTTGAATTTGGTGCTAATACTATTATATGGAATATGGAATAGGTCTTTGGATTATGGACGCGGATATTCTCTAATGGATGACGGCTGGATTATGAATGACGGACTAGACGCTTGTAATCTACACTTGTCAACATTGCGCGTGTAGATTTCACGCCACCGTGCTAAAACTTTCAGATATCTGCACGATATAATAGGCACAATTGTTATAGAATCGAGTTTATTCCAGTATTCTATGGAGTTAGTTGCAGTATTGCTCATATCAGACGTGGCTTTGCGGATATCAACATTAATTGCGGTGAAAATGGTTTCAACGCCCAATGTGATATTCTCGAAGAAAATTACGCTTCAGCTGCAGATCTCTACAGATAATCTCCTGAAATACGCGAAATCAGTATGGGTGTAAATAAATGAATCCTCAATCTGGAATATGATGATTTGTTGAACACGACTGTTCATAACATATTTTGAAAGCAAATAAGACTCCTCGTCCGGCACTATAAACCATTGTCGAGGGTATGACTTGTTTTCCAGCCATATTCACCCATTTAATGGGTGACTACAGGGCTAATCAGATATCATGCATAATTTGAATGGTATTGTCCATCTTGGTAATGATTTAACAGAGAGAATATATAATATATAATATATAATTAGAAATTACAAGCGTCTAGTCCGTCATCCATAATTCAGCCGTCGTCCATTAGAGAATATCCGCGTCCATAATCCAAAGACCTATTCCATATTCCATATAACAGTATTAGCACCAAATTCAAAAAGACAATCATAGTATACATAAACATAGGCTTGTTTCCTGCAAGAGAGAAGCGGTCAACAGTTTTCAATGATGCCGGCAAGACATCATGATGTTCCAAAAATATCAAATCCGTATCGCTGATCAGTATTCTCAATCCATAATTCGTTGTAAAGTCGTCATCTAAAGAATGATGTATCTCAGCCACGCTTTGATTGTGCTGTTCATATGAGTACCATGAGGATCTTGAAGTACATGGGTTCATACGGCCCCTAGCCCGGGTTAAGCGGAATTAGACACAAGTTACGAAACGTAGCGCCATAGATCTTGCACGCTACGTTCGTATTTTGCTATCAGCATGCGATATGTATCGCCAAATTTGAGAAACTTTGAGTGGAGGCGCTTGGTGGAATAGCCCTGTTTTATAAGTTTCTGCAACAATGCTTTGTGACGTTGATTAAAATCATCACATTTAACACAGGATCTAGCAAATGCTACTAAGCGAGATATGTATACGCCATATGCAGGTCCCACTGGAATATTACTATCCAGAAAGGGATAGTTTACGATGTCGAAATTGTAATCATCTCTTTTGTCATAAAGTCGACGAGAGAGAATGCCCGCTTCATTTTTATAGAGATATAGATCTAAATATGATGTGCCTGTAGGGCTATCTGTAGTTTCCTTCAAATCCAGTGAAGGTGGATATATATCCTTCACTGCGTCATTTATATAGCGATTATCCACAGCGAGAAGATCGTCTATATAGCGTTTGGTGAATGAGAAGGAACGGACTTTGAATGGATCGGTTTTTGAAAGCGCCTGCATATAGTCATATTCATAAGAGAACAGACCTTAAATAAGAGTATATAATCGATGCAAAACTGGTTGTCATATTGGTTCCGCAACGGCTAAAATGATTTTTATGCACCCCTAGTTATCTATACCATATAAAACGTGCACGCGACGCCCGAATCCCACTGCTACCGTCAGTTGTAACGTGGGCGACCTTCTATCCTTGTCGTGCGGAGTTCGAGAATGCAAGGAGGCCTGATCCCTGTGTTTGCTGAATCGTCACAGGACACATTGTCAGGCTGCCGAGAACAAACTTCTCGGGAGTTCAACTCAATCTTTCACCGTGTCTGGATCGAGGATGTAGGAAAGAGAGACCTGCAGATACGACCAAGGCAATAGTTAAAATAAATAAACTACGTGTAAAAAAACTTGAGGATGCAGAATGCCATTTCTGCCATGGCCAATGACGCATAGTTACGGCGTGTAACCGTAAAACCAGACCGAGAAACAAGCGTGGAAATGGACCGAACATACTGAGGATGATGACGTGGAAAACGGCGACAAAGTTTACACGATGTTTAGCGTGACCTCTGCAAATCATCATCACTTGGTGAGGGATTTCAACGTAGATGACAAAAATGTTGAAATGCAGATTGATACGGGAGTCTCAGTTTCTGTGATGATTGCTAAATTGGAGCGATATCGAAGAGGTGAGAAAAATTGACGACGTCTGGTGACGTCGACACCTAACATTCAGACCCGAGAATTCGGTCGATTCTTGGACGTAGCTTTAGTACATGTATCTCAGCCGTCAAGTGGGGATATCTACCTCTCATGGACCGGGACTGGAACGGTACCCGGATGTTTTTCAGGATGAATTAGGTACAGCAATGAACATGACGGCAAAAATATATGTGGATCCGTCGATTCAGCCCAAGTGTTTCAAACTGCGTCCTGTTCCATATGCCACGAAAGAAAAAGTTGACGTGGAACTGGAACGCCTCCAGCGAGAAGGCATTAATTTTTCCCACCTCTTGCATATCGCTCCAATTTATAGAACCAGTGGAGTTTTCGGACTGGGTTGCACCCATCGTACCTGTACTCAAAAGTAATGGTCAGGTCCGTATATGTGGTGATTGTAAGTCCACCGTAAATCAAGCAACAAAACTTGATACCTACCCCATTCCAAGGATTGAGGAAGTGTGTGCCACTCTCAACGGTGGGCAGACATGCACAAAACTTGATCTCAGCAATGCTCACCTGCAACTCATCTTAGGTGAGGCTTCTAAGCAATATACCGCCATAAATACACAGAAATGACTTTTTATTCACAAGGCTTTCCTCTGAAATTTCATCTTCGCCAGCCATTTTCCAGCGAAGCATGAAAACCTTACTGCAAGGAATTCGTCGTCTGTGTCGTCACGCTGATGACATATTAATAACGGGAGAAACAGATTCCGAATCAGAACTCTTACCTAGGGCTCCCAAATTACTATAGACGGTTCCTGTCCAATCTGCCAACGGTACTCGTACCGCTCCATATCCTTCTGACAAAGAACGCCAGATGGCACAGGGGAACTGAGCAAGCCAACGCATTTGAGGCATCAAAACAAATGTTGAACTCGTCTAAAGTTCTTGTGCACTATGACGCCAAGACTGATTTACTGCTTGCGTGTGACGCGTCGCCATACGGTGTCGGGCCTGTTCTGTCTCATCGGATGGCTGATAGGGACGGGAAACCAATCACGTTCGCTTCGCACAGCTCGGCTCCAGCCGAGAAAAGTAGACCGTCTCTTTTATTCTCAACTGGAGAGAGAAGGATTAACGGTTCTCTTCGGTGTGAAAAAGTTTCACTCGTACTTGTTAGGGAGACATTTTGAAATAAGCAATGATCACAAACCCTTGCAGACCTTTTCAGTCCTACGAAAGGAGTGCCGGTATTAGCATCTTGTACGATACAACGCTCACTCTGTCGGCGTACAATTACACTTTCGCGTATAAGCCGGGCAAGGGCATGGGGCGTGCAGATGCCATCAGTCGTTTGCCACAACACGAAAGCCCGAAATCTGTATCAACTCCTGAAGATACGGTGCTTCTGATGGAATTCCTGGACTCATCAGCAGTGACTGCGGAAGAGATAAGGCAATGAACAGACCATAAACCTGTACTTTGACGTGTGCGACGGAACATATCCAATGGTTGACCGTACTCAGTTGATTCGGAATACCAGCCATATTTCTTAGAACTTAGTGTTCAGGATGGAGTGATTTTGTGGGATAATAGAGTCGTTGTACCCCCACAAGGGAGACCCCGCGTTTTGGAAATGATTCACCAGTCTCACCCAGGAATGGCGAAAATGAAATCTTTTTCACGCAGTTATGTGTGGTGGCCGGATCTTGATCTGGAGATCGATAGTACAGTTCGTGGGTGTAATTCTTGCCAAAATAATGTGAAGCTGCCCGCCACAGCACCTATGCATGCGGCCCCGAAAACCATGGGAACGCAAGTAGTAGGCAGCAAGGATTTAAAGCCTTATTGACCTCATTAATTGTTCCCCGGGTAAAATTTGAGGTGGAACTTGATCACGTGACGATCATGTGATCGTTGGGGAGGAAAACTACCTTCAACACAGAAGAGTTCCAATCTAGGGGGAGGTAACTCTGGGTCACTATAGTTCCGGCCCCTGGGCATGTATTCTTCCGCGGTGATGCGGTCTGGTGGTGATGCGGTCGCGGGAAAAAGCTTCCGCGGAGAAAAAGTAGTCCCCAGACTTCAAATACGCTGCATGGTCCGATTGGGTCGAGTGAGGTATCAAAGTGAAGCATTCGTGAAGGGGCATCCAGTCATGGGCGGGTGCATGTAAAATTAGGATTTTTTCCCGAAACTATAAAAAGCGGAATACGGACTTATGTTTATTTATACTATGATTGTCTTTTTGTATTTGGTGCTAATACCGTTATATGGAAAATGGAATAGGTCTTTGGATTATGGACGCGGATATTCTCTAATGGACGACGGCTGGATTATGAATAACGGACTAGACGCTTGTAATTTACCCCTAAAATAGGGGAAAACACCTATCAACCCTAGCCAAAAGGGCTAATATCGGTCCCCGGGCTTATTGGGACCTGCCTATCAAGTCAATGGGGTGGGTGCATGTAAAATTAGGATTTTTTCCCGAAACTATAAAAAGCGGAATACGGACTTTACCTCTACAATAGGGGAAAACCCCTATCAACCCTAGCCAAAAGGGCTAATATCGGTCCCCGGGCTTATCGAGGCCTGCCTATCAAGTCAATGGGGTGGGTGCATGTAAAATTATGATTTTTTCCCGAAACTATAAAAAGCGGAATACGGACTTTACACCTAAAATAGGAGAAAACACCTATCAACTCTAACCAAAAGGGCTAATATCGGTCCCCGGGCTTATTGGGGCCTGCCTATCCAGTCAATGGGGTGGGTGCATGTAAAATTAGGATTGTTTTCCGAAAATATAAAAAGCGGAACTCGGACTTTACCCCTACAATAGGGGTCTGTATTATACAATATAAGGGAAAATGCCTGTATGGTGGGAGAGGTGGTCAAATTTTTTTCGTGGGCTTTACTATGGGTTGTGGGGTCTCGTTTTTTCTTGTCTCGGCAAGAAAAACACGATGGGAGGGGTCCCGGAGCGAAGCGGTGAAATTTTTGGGAAAAGTCACCGAGGTCTGTATATAGGCTCATACTGGCTATATGGGGGGAGGGGTGGTCAATTTTTTTTGTGGGCTTTACTATGGCTTGTGGGGTCTCGTTTTTCTCGTCTCGCCGAGAAAAACACAATGGGAAGGGTCCCGGAGCGAATCGGTGAAATTTCTGGGAAAAGTCACCGAGGTCTGTATATAGGCCCATAGGCTGGCCATGGGGGGTATAGGTCCAACCTGGGAAATTCACACACGTTCATTGTGATATGGGTTGCTTGGATTTGTTTTTCACGTCTCATCATTTAGAACACGATGGGAAGGGTCCCGGAGCGAAACGGTGAAATTTTTGGAAAAAGTCACCGAGGCCTGGGTAGGCCCATAGGCCTATACTGCATGGCTATGGGTGTATAGGTCCATATGGGGTGGACGTTTTGGGATCTAGGTGAGCCACTAATGGTCCGATGGGGTCGACTGAGGTATCAATGTGAAGCCTATGTGAGGGGGCAACCGATGGGATGGATGTGGGGTAGGAATATCGTCATTCTGCGCATGCCCAATAGACAAAGTGTATGGAAATAGACGTTTTGGGATCTAGGGGAGCCACTAGTGGGCCGATGGGATCGAGTGAGGTATCCATGTGAAGCCTATGTGAGGGGGCTAGACTAGGGTGTCGTTTCCGGAGCCCGGGGGAATCACGGGGAGATCAGATGATAGTTCAAGGTCATATTGAAAGGTAGGAATGCGTGTACTGACCTGTTCATCTGTGGTTTACATCCGGGGACTTATATACGGGTCCTTTAGCTATGTGTTCCGGGTACATCCGAGTTTACACGGGAACAGTCGAGTAGTACGGAGGAAGACACGGAGGTGACCGAAGATGTCACGGAGGTGCCCGAAGAGCCACGGAGGTTACCGAAGCTGTTACGGAGGTCACCGAAGAGACACGGAGGTGGCCCAAGATGTCCCGGAGTTTACCGAAGAGTCACGGAGATGCCCGAAGAGTCACGGAGGCACCCGAAAAGACACGGAGTTTGCCGAAGGGAAGGTATTTGGTGTAGAGAGGGACCATCCTTGGTCCGTATACGTAGTGTGAGGTGTCATCTTGTAGCAACGCCCGCCATCGCCAAGCTTAACGCTTCAACGCCCTGGTGAAATAGCTCAGAAGTTCTGATTTTCTAGATATTCCATGGAATTGTCACTAATTCTTCGAAATGCAGTGACGCCCGTCAACGCTCGTAGTTACGCCTTAACGCTCTAACATAACGCCTTGACGCCATGATATAGACCGGAGAGAGAACAACAACAAGGATGACACATGAGAGAACAACAACAACAAGAAGTTTTTTTTCATATAGTTTATTTTCCCCAATGTTACAACATACCCACGCTGGGGGAGCCGCGTTGGGTATGTTTACAACTCAAGAAAACTCTTGTCCAATCAGAGGCCGCCATTTGGCGCTGCATCTGTTATATTCCTTCTTGTCCGTTAGATGTATTTTCGGCTGCTCTTGTCTGTCGCCATTTCAGAAATTCCATCTTTGCTCGCTGTGACCTAAGCGTCGTCGGGCAGGCCTGGATATTCTTCGGGCAGCATGTCCTGAAACAGTTGTTTGCGCATTCTGATCGCATTTTCCAGGGCCTCGGTGGGTGGTAGTCCCATAGCCTCTTCCAAGTGACGCTTGGTCTTCATGATGGACCTGTGCGTGGGGTCGCCTTTCATTTCAAGCGGTAGTAAGGTATACTGTTCATAGATCGCCATGGCTGTTTTCCTGATGCGGGGGCGCATTTGGGTGTATGCCTGTTGTAAATTATCCTCTCCGGTGTCCTCGATCGCTGCAGCGTAAGTATTGATAGCTGCTGTCACAATACGATCCCAGAAGGTAGGTTCTGCATCACTTTCCACGGACGTAGGCTGACTATCTGAGGTCAAGCTCTCCGTATCACTAGATAGACTCTCAGCAATCTCTGTTTCGGTATCAGTCGATACACTCTCAGCAGTCTCTGTATCAGCATCCGCCTCAACGGACTCCTCGGAGTCTTCAATCCCATGTATATTTTTCTGGTGTCGCATCATATCGTAATGTCTGGTGAACGTGCGTTCGCACTCAGAGCAAGTGTAAGCCATGTTGACGGTTGAACGTCGACTGTGCGTGTTTTTGGAAATACGCTTGCTTTTATAGACAGTAACGCCCATCAACGCTTAGCTTAACGCTTGAACGCCCTGGTAAATTAGCTCAGAAGCTCTGATTTTCATGGAATTAACACCAATTCATCGAAATGCAGTGACGCCCGTCAACGCCCGTCGTTACGCCTTAACGTTCGTCTCAACGCCTTAACGCCCGTCTCAACGCCTTGACACACTTTCCTAACGCTTTAACGTCGTTTAATGATGCGTTCGAACAAATGTTTCTTTTGTGCTATTGCTCTGACATACGCCGCTTTCCAGTTCATGCCCGAGGTTTTCAACATCGACGCTGTTCTTTCAATTTCCATATGGACTGGGTCCTTATCCAACAATTTCATATGGGTCACGAGGTCGACATACCGCTGATGTAAAGCCCGTCGTAGTCTGGGTGCCAATTCGACCAATACATAAGGACTGATGAGGGACACATGTTCATTCTTATATGTACAGACACCACCACCAACACCACCACCACACACTACCTCCACACACACACACACACACACACACACACCATCACCACCACATTCCACCACCACCACCACCGCCACCACCGCCACCACCGGGCGTTGACGGGCGTCAACGCCCGGTGGTGGTGGTGGGAGCTCCCGTGTGGCAGAGCTCTTGGATCGGAGCTCTTGGAGCTCAAAGCGTGTGGAGCTCAGAGCTCGGAAGTGACATTTGCCTATGACCTCTGTGAGGTCACTTCCGCTTCCGTTCACGTGACCGGAACTGACCTTTGACCCCTGCGCGCAATTTTTATCCGGTATTGTTAGCGCGCGCAGGGGTCAAAGGTCAGTTCCGGTCACGTGAACGGAAGCGGAAGTGACCTCACAGAGGTCATAGGCAAATGTCACTTCCGAGCTCTGAGCTCCACACGCTTTGAGCTCCAAGAGCTCCGATCCCAGAGCTCTGCCACACGGGAGCTCCAACCACCACCACCGGGCGTTGACGCCCGTGAACGCCCGGTGATGGCGGCGGTGTTGGTGGTGGTGGAATGTGGTGGTGATGGTGTGTGTGTGTGTGTGTGTGTGTGTGTGGAGGTAGTGTGTGGTGGTGGTGTTGGTGGTGGTGTCTGTACATATAAGAATGAACATGTGTCCCTCATCAGTCCTTATGTATTGGTCGAATTGGCACCCAGACTACGACGGGCTTTACGTCAGCGGTATGTCGACCTCGTGACCCATATGAAATTGTTGGATAAGGACCCAGTCCATATGGAAATTGAAAGAACAGCGTCGATGTTGAAAACCTCGGGCATGAACTGGAAAGCGGCGTATGTCAGAGCAATAGCACAAAAGAAACATTTGTTCGAACGCATCATTAAACGACGTTAAAGCGTTAAGAAAGTGTGTTAAGGCGTTGAGACGGGCGTTAAGGCGTTGAGACGAACGTTAAGGCGTAACGACGGGCGTTGACGGGCGTCACTGCATTTCGATGAATTGGTGTTAATTCCATGAAAATCAGAGCTTCTGAGCTAATTTACCAGGGCGTTCAAGCGTTAAGCTAAGCGTTGATGGGCGTTACTGTCTATAAAAGCAAGCGTATTTCCAAAAACACGCACAGTCGACGTTCAACCGTCAACATGGCTTACACTTGCTCTGAGTGCGAACGCACGTTCACCAGACATTACGATATGATGCGACACCAGAAAAATATACATGGGATTGAAGACTCCGAGGAGTCCGTTGAGGCGGATGCTGATACAGAGACTGCTGAGAGTGTATCGACTGATACCGAAACAGAGATTGCTGAGAGTCTATCTAGTGATACGGAGAGCTTGACCTCAGATAGTCAGCCTACGTCAATGGAAAGTGATGCAGAACCTACCTTCTGGGATCGTATTGTGACAGAAGCTATCAATACTTACGCTGCAGCGATCGAGGACGTTGGAGAGGATAATTTACAACAGGCGTACACCCAAATGCGCACCCGCATCAGGAAAACAGCCATGGCGATCTATGAACAGTATACCTTACTACCGCTTGAAATGAAAGGCGACCCCACGCACAGGTCCATCATGAAGACCAAGCGTCACTTGAAGAGGCTATGGGACTACCACCCACCGAGGCCCTGGAAAATGCGATCAGAATGCGCAAACAACTGTTTCAGGACATGCTGGCCGAAGAATACCCAGGCCTGCCCGACGACGCTTAGGTCACAGCGAGCAAAGATGGAATTTCTGAAATGGCGACAGACAAGAGCAGCCGAAAATACATCTAACGGACAAGAAGGAATATAACAGATGCAGCGCCAAATGGCGGCCTCTGACTGGACAAGAGTTTTCTTGAGTTGTAAACATACCCAACGCGGCTCCCCCAGCGTGGGTATGTTGTAACATTGGGGAAAATAAACTATATGAAAAAAAACTTCTTCTTGTTGTTGTTCTCTCATGTGTCATCCTTGTTGTTGTTCTCTCTCCGGTCTATATCATGGCGTCAAGGCGTTATGTTAGAGCGTTAAGGCGTAACTACGAGCGTTGACGGGCGTCACTGCATTTCGAAGAATTAGTGACAATTCCATGGAATATCTAGAAAATCAGAACTTCTGAGCTATTTCACCAGGGCGTTGAAGCGTTAAGCTTGGCGTTGGCGGGCGTTGCTACAAGATGACACCTCACACTACGCATACGGACCAAGGATGGTCCCTCTCTACACCAAATATCTTCCCTTCGGCAAACTCCGTGTCTTTTCGGGTGCCTCCGTGACTCTTCGGCATCTCCGTGACTCTTCGGTAAACTCCGGGACATCTTGGGCCACCTCCGTGTCTCTTCGGTGACCTCCGTAACAGCTTCGGTAACCTCCGTGGCTCTTCGGGCACCTCCGTGACATCTTCGGTCACCTCCGTGTCTTCCTCCGTAACTACTCGACTGTTCCCGTGTAAACTCGGATGTACCCGGAACACACAGCTAAAGAACCCGGATATAAGTCCCCAGATGTAAACCACAGATGAACAGGTCAGTACACGCATTCCTACCATTCAATATGACCTTGAACTATCATCTGATCTCCCCGTGATTCCCCCGGGCTCCGGAAGTGACGTCACAACCCACGTGACCTGCGCAGCAGAATGGAAACGACACCCTAGTCTAGCCCCCTCACATAGTCTTCACATGGATACCTCACTCGATCCCATCGGCCCACTAGTGGCCCACCTAGACCCCAAAACGTCTATTTCCATACCCTTTGTCCACTGCGCATGCGCAGAGTGACGATATTTCAACCCCGCATTCACCCCATCAGATGCCCCCTCACATAGGCTTCACATTGATACCTCACTCGATCCAATCGGCCCACTAGTGGCTCCCCTAGATCCCAAAACGTCTATTTCCATACACTTTGTCTATTGCGCATGCGCAGAATGACGATATTCCTACCCCACATCCATCCCATCGGTTGCCCCCTCACATAGGCTTCACATTGATACCTCACTCGACCCCATCGGACCATTAGTGGCCCACCTAGATCCCAAAACGTCCACCCCATATGGACCTATACACCCATAGCCATGCAGTATAGGCCTATGGGCCTACCCAGGCCTCGGTGACTTTTTCCAAAAATTTCACCGTTTCGCTCCGGGACCCTTCCCATCGTGTTCTAAATGACGAGACGTGAAAAACAAATCCAAGCAACCCATATCCCAATGAACGTGTGTGAATTTCCCAGGTTGGACCTATACCCCCATGGCCAGCCTATGGGCCTATATACAGACCTCGGTGACTTTTCCCAAAAATTTCACCGCTTCGCTCCGGGACCCCTCCCATTGTGTTTTTCTCGGCGAGACGAGAAAAACGAGACCCCACAACCCATAGTAAAGCCCACAAAAAAATTGACCACCCCTCCCCCCATATAGCCAGTATGAGCCTATATACAGACCTCGGTGACTTTTTCCAAAAATTTCACCGCTTCGCTCCTCCCATCGTGTTTTTCTTGGCGAGACGAGAAAAACGAGACCCCACAACCCATAGTAAAGCCCGCGAAAAAAAATTGACCACCTCTCCCCCCATACAGGCATTTTCCCTTATATTGTATAATACAGACCCCTATTGTAGGGGTAAAGTCCGAGTTCCGCTTTTTATATTTTCGGAAAACAATCCTAATTTTACATGCATCCACCCCATTGACTGGATAGCCAGGCCCCAATAAGCCCGGGGACCGATATTAGCCCTTTTGGCTAGAGTTGATAGGTGTTTTCCCCTATTTGAGGGGTAAAGTCCGTATTCCGCTTTTTATAGTTTCGGGAAAAAATCCTAATTTGACATGCACCCACCCCATTGACTTGATAGGCAGGCCCGATAAGCCCGGGGACCGATATTAGCCCTTTTGGCTAGGGTTGATAGGGGTTTTCCCCTATTGTAGGGGTAAAGTCCGTATTCCGCTTTTTATAGTTTCGGGAAAAAATCCTAATTTTACATGCACCCACCCCATTGACTTGATAGGCAGGTCCCAATAAGCCCGGGGACCGATATTAGCCCTTGTGGCTAGGGTTGATAGGTGTTTACCCTATTTTAGGGGTAAAGTCCGTATTCCGCTTTTTATAGTTTCGGGAAAAAATCCTAATTTTACATGCACCCACCCATGACTGGATGCCCCTTCACGAATGCTTCACTTTGATACCTCACTCGACCCAATCGGACCATGCAGCGTATTTGAAGTCTGGGGACTACTTTTTCTCCGCGGAAGCTTTTTCCCGCGACCGTATGGCAAGCCGTTTTACTTATTATTCAGTATTTGGTGATATCATCAAATATTTGCTGATATCATCAAATATTTGCTGATATCAACAAATATTTGCGGATATCATCAAATATTTGTTGATATCAGCAAATATTTGTTGATATCAGCAAATATTTGCTGATATCACCAAATCATTTGATGATATCTGCAACTGATTTGCTGATATCATCAAATCATATGCTGATATCAGCAAATCATTTGATGATATCATCAAAAACGCTTTATTTGTTGATATCAGCAAATGATTTGCTGATATCATCAAATGATTTGATGATATCAGCAATTGATTTGCTGATATCAGCAAATGATTTGATGATATCAGCAAATACTTTATATTTGATGATATCATTAAATATGGTGGAAGGTCAAAGTATGAACCATAACATGGAAGGCTCCCTGTTCAGAATGACAATAAACTTCGTCACAGCGCATGTTCCGTTTCACAGGCTCGCTTCACTATTTCTGCCCCCATTAGCGGCGGTTGACCTGTAGGTCCTGACCATTAACCACTGTGGTGGCCCTACCTCGCACACGAGTTTCTGTGAGGCCAACATAGATATAACACCGAATTGAAAAGTGATCGGAATGTTCAACAAATAGCGCTTGAGATCATACTGAATTTACAGGGGGCATGCTTAGATGTCACACAACTGTATCGGCTTTAGTACTATTTGATTACAGAACCAACATCATATAAAGATAAAAAGAAGCCATATGACTTCATTGAGGCTTGGCTAGTTCTGTCTTTATCGCAACAGCCTGGTCTCCTGTTACGGGTCAGTAAAGGGTCATAGAGATTAATTTATTGTTGTATGTGCGGCTATGCCTTATCTCCTGCTCCAAAAGCTAACAAGTGAAGAAGCACGACAATCGGCTCTGCCTTAATATACCATGCTTTCGGGCTTTCCCGAAATCATTATCCCCTTTCGCCTCACCCCGATTATACTCAAATGCAGATCTAATGAATTTGTGTCTACAAGTCAATAACCCGGGATGGAAAAGTTTATCTTCCCTGCTGTATATTTATTTGAATGTCCTTATATTCATGATTCTATGTGTCATTTATTAATAAAGATTGGCGTAAGGTATATGCCAGAGGTCTGATAGGTTTTATTGTTATTGTCTGGTTCTTTAAGTACCGTAATATATATTGCATGTGATTTGTCGGTAGATAGCTTTACCACAAGGTATAAATTATCAAACAACAGGATGAGAAGGGAGCAGGCATTAACATTCAGGCTTATTTTCACGTTCCGCCATATTTAATGATATCATCAAATGATTTGCTGATATCAGCAAATCACTCGATTTGATGATATCATCAAATGATTTGCTGATATCATCAAATGATTTGCTGATATCATCAAACCATTTGGTGATATCATCAAATCATTTGGTGATATCAGTAAATCGACTGATTTGGTGATATCAGCAAATCATTTGATGACATCAGCAAATCATTTGATGAGATCATCAAATCATTTGAAGATATCAGCAAATACTTAATGATATCAGCAAATGCCGAATAAAAAGTAAAACGGCTTGCCATACGACCGCATCACCACCAGACCGCATCACCGCGGAAGAATACATGCCCAGGGGCCCTTTGCCGGAACTATAGTGACCCGGAGTTACCTCCCCCCTAGATTGGAACTCTTCTGTGTTGAAGGTAGTTTTCCTCCCCAACGATCACATGATCGTCACGTGATCAAGTTCCACCTCAAATTTTACCCGGGGAACAATTAATGAGGTCAATAAGGCTTTAAATCCTTGCTACCTACTACTAACGCATACACATCGACAATGCCGGGCCATTCTTGAACAGAGTGTTCTTGACCATTACCGATGCCCACTCCATGGATGGATGTGTACCCAATGATATATGAAGCTACTATCAGCAAACTACGACTGACATTTGCCGAACATGGATAAACCACAACGCTGGTATCTGATAATGGATCATCACATTAATAGCACTGAATTCCATGAATTTGCGCGCGTCAGTGGAATCACGCATCTCACCTCAGCCCCTTAATACCCTGGATCTATCGGGTTAGCCGACCGTTCACTTCAAACATTCAAGGAGGGGATGAAGAAATTGGAACATGGTAGTGTCGACTCTAAAGTTGAACGGTTTCTTTTGAAATATCGTGTGACGCCTCACTCAACAACCAGAAATCCTCATCAGAGCTGGTGATAGGACGGAATTTTGAGACTATTTTGTTCTGTTACAGCCAGATGAGGCTGCAAAAGCGCCCAATGTCCAGGTGAAACAAAAGTGTTGGCACGAGATTGCGTCTTTGTGTCCAGTTTCGGGTGTGACCCAATGTGGCTAGAAGGAATCGTTGCAGACAGATACGGTTCGTCCTTTACTGTAAAACAGACTGATGGATGTAGTGTGAGGAGACATGCGGATCTCGTGCGACTGTCCGCTTCCGAGTTTGGTTTTGATTCTTGACCATCAATACCACTCACTTAAATCGACACACACGCAAGACCTTCGAGTGTCACTCCCCGGAGTGATATGTCCATGGAACGTTTCTCCCCACAGCCAATACCGGTACCTACCATGCCTACAGCCCCTGCTGCGGAAGGTGGTTAACTCTCACCTCCAGTGGTATCTGATAATGACAGTATTCCCCGACGTTCTTCGCGTACATGTAAACCACCAGAACGTTTGGTCTTGTGAAATAAATACACGTGTCAGTGATGAAGTTTAACTTAAGTAAAAGCTGGCAGTTGCAATGAATGTTTAAGAATTCCATACTCCGTTTTCTAGTCGAAAGACAGTGCTATCCTTTAAAGACTTTCCTTATAATGAACTATATGAACCGTTGAACATTCCCGATGCCAGTAAAACTTGAAGGTTCTCATTCATAATTACAAATTTGTTTGTTCGACATATTATTGTCACATGTACGTCATGTATATGCGGCGAGTCATAGATGGTTAAGTGTTATTTGAAATGGTGTTAAAGTTAAACATGTAAGTTTAATGTTTAAGTGGGAGGAGTGTGATATTTGGACGTTAGAGGTAAATCTTAGACGTCCCCTCATAGGTATTTGGAATTGATCTCTTAACTTCTGTGACGTCACCAGGCAGGCGAGCAGCATGGCCGCCTTCACAAAGTTTGTGCGTTGATTTGAGGATTAAATGTTTGAAACTATAATCTGATGAATTTTGTGCCAATGTATCACAGGGTCTAGAGTATATATGCCGCCATACTGTGTATAGAAAGATAGTGAAGGCAGCAAACGGCATTGAGAGCAAGGTGGTCAGATCTAATCAAATAGTATATTAATCTGCCAGCAAATTTAATAGCTTTACCCCGATGTCACTAGAAGCATTGGGCCAAAATAACGTTGGCTCACTTGCATCTGTGTGTGATTTGAGGGCATGTTTCGGGTAAATCGACCAATCGCGATTGGTCGATTTACCTGAGACACTGTATAAAAAACTCGCGGGAACAAAGCCCTTTCACACGAACACTCGCATGGGTATTTCCGGTAGATTTGCCAAGTTTGGTACAAAATTATTAAGTAATCACCGAGATCTGTACACCCGCTCTCAATGCCGCTTCCTGCCTTCATTCTCTTCCTATACACAGTTTGGCCGGCTGTCGGTTTCACTCCAGATTAGCGAAATAATTTTCCGCCAATGTTTGAATTACCATGCTACTTCTACAATGTATATTGTACTAATATATGACCGAGTCCTGATGAAGTTCCAAGACCTCCCGTTAGTAGACCGTCTCCTTTATAATATAATACTGCAAGTCAATGGCGTTTTGTAACGGACGGGGATTTTTAGGCGCTACCGGGATTTGATCCGGGGTCCTCTTACTTGCCACACCAGCGCTCTACCGACTGAGCTAAAGGGAAATTCCTGCTAGCTGTGAGCTAGTACAAGCACTGGTGCAAGTGCCTCCCGTTACACTCCTCCCCGCCTAAATCCTCTCCCCCTCCGAGACAACCCAATTCTCTGGCCCAGAGCCCCACGCTCCATGAACCAGTGGTCACGGCACCAATGTAACGGACGGAGATTTTTAGGCGCTACCGGGATTCGATCCGGGGTCCTCTTACTTGCCACACCAGCGCTCTACCGACTGAGCTAAAGGGAAATTCCCGCTAGCTGTGAGCTAGTACAAGCACTGGTGCAAGTGCCTCCCGTTACATATAGATAAACGTAGCCGCGAACAATGTATAGTTGCTGATGTGTATAATCTGCCGTAGTAATATGCATGTATAGCTGGATGCTATCAGGTTTCTGACTTCACGGCACGACATCCTTCTGTAGCACGACATCCTTCTGTAGCATCATTTGTCGCGGCGGTGTGCCAATTACGGTCGAATAAACGTATGGGGGAAATCCCGCCTCTCCTGACCGGACTCCTAAGCTGATAGGGCTTCTGCGAGAATCTCTCCTGATCTGATGATTTGTAGACTGCTGATCGCTTATATAGGTTTGGTGACGTCACAACCCGGCTCTATCTGGAGGATGGCGGCCAGTTTCGACACAACTTTCTACCTGGAGAACAATATGGATGTCGAAATATGGAGTCTACATACATAATCCCATCTATGAAGCATGGGATTATGTATAGAGACCCATATTTTGACAGTTCACCCTAAAACTACCCCACCCTCTAACAACTCTTGATTTGAGGGCCTGTGGGACAGTGGAACTTGAAGGTTACCGTCAGTAATGTTGTTGGGGGATTTCACACTGTGGTGTAGATAGGCTATACGTGTGTATGCATTGCTCTATACTTTACGGAACCAACAATCACAACTAAAAAAAATTCACGAGTAAATTTCTTGTTATTAAGCTAAAACTTACCTCACTTCTACTCTATGCATTTCTTTTTCTACATGAAATCACTTAGTAAAAATTCAAATAACACAGTTCTCTACCCTGCTAGTCACGTATCAGCTCACACCCACAATTCCCTCTTGTTCTACCGAGTTACACGATCAAAGTGTATCTCAGTGGGGAAGGAGGGTGGGCATCACTGGAAGTGAGATAAGTTTTAGCTTAATAACAAGAAAGTTACTTGTACTATTTTTTGCGCTGAAAACTTACCTCACTTCCACTCTATGCATAAAATGCCACAGAAAGGACGACGGGCAAACTGATACATACCGTGGAAAGCGATAAAGTTGAGCAGAGTGACTTTTCAGAATAGAAATCAAAGATCTACCTCACTGAGGATCCATGAGATCATACGACAGTAATATCCTATATGTTTATGCCTGTGGTTTATAGAAAACCACTGTCGCTACTCTGACTTCAAGGTCGAGTTGCATATACGGCCCCCCCCTCCCCCTTTTCGAAAGGGAACGAGAGGAAAATGCACTCATCAGCAAGCAGGTTAAATACTGTACCTCCGACCTTCATCTTGCTATCTTGCTGGCCTCGGTCTCATAGAAACCCCCTGTGCTGTTACTAGGGGGGCGATGGAGTAGAGGTCGTCACATACTAACGTCATGTCCCGGAGATAGAAAGAGGCAAACGTTGTATTTGACCTCCAGTAGCACGCCCTCATAATATCGCCGATCTATTAGTCCACAAAGGCCATGATGCCGATAGTGCTCTAATCTCGTGACCAGAAACGTTTACAAGCGCGGCTTGTCTATCCATAGCCGTGGAGTACGCTAGACGAATCATATTTTTGAGCCAACTTGAGATAGAATTTTCTTACTTCTTGTTCGGCATTAGGATCGAAAGGGATAAACAAGCGCCTCCTACCCGCCCTGCGATCCTCAGTACGATTCAAGTAACACGCACGTGCACAAACCTGACACATTAACATGTCAGATTCAAGACCGGGCGAAAGAAAATCAGATAAGGCTGGAATTGTGTACTCTCGAGATATGGTATCGTAGACAGCTTGATTCTTAGCCACGAATTCAGGAACTGTTGAGAGAATGACTATGTTTATGTATACTTTTGTCTTTTTGAATTTGGTGCTAATACTGTTATATGGAAATGGAATAGGTCTTTGGATTATGGACGCGGATATTCTCTAATGGACGACGGCTGGATTATGAATGACGGACTAGACGCTTGTAATTTGCTCCAGTTCCTAGAGTGTCTGGTGTTCCTCCTATCGAGCGCGTGCAGCTCTGACACACGAACTGCCGAGGCAAGATCCAATAAAAACGAAGTTTTGTAAGATAATATTTGAGATCAGTCGACTCTATTGGCTCGAATGGAGCCTCCCCTAATTGACCAAGTACAAGGACTAAGTCCCACTTCGGCAACTTCGAAGTGGCTGGCCCGAAATCTTGAAAGAGTTGATGAGCACAGTCAAATTCGGATCAGTCGAAGGATTAATCCCAGTACCCAGAAGAATAGGCTGAGCGATGGCCGCTCTGTAACCTTCTACCGTAGCGGGTATTAGGCCCCTATCCTGGAACAGGTGCGATATAAACTCTGCTACTTGAGGAATAGTGGCTCTGGATGGATTGATATCCCTCTCTTCACACCAAACATCAAAGACTGGCCACTTTGATTGGTACACAGGAAGACGGAAGAATCGACTGTACCATTCGGCGCTCAACTCCCGAGAAAATCCCACTTGAGCAAAGTGACCTTTGAGCACTTGCACATGTGGTTTGGAACAGCTCTGGCTGGCTGTGGAATATTGACGTCCCGGGCTGGCGTAATAGGTTGCGCCATACCGGAAGTCGTATCGGTACATCTACCAGAAGATCCAGTAAGTACGGGAACCACAGCCTTGCTCGCCACCACGGAACAATTAGGTATACGAAACAGATGTGTTCGTGGATCTTCCGGAGTACCTTCGATAGGATAGCTGGAGGCGAGAACGCATATGCTACCATGCCTGACTAGTCCTGCGATAGGGCGTCCACTGCGTATGCCAACGGATCCGGGTCCGGGACCGGAGACATGAACAGGGGCATTAGATTGTTGCGCCGAGTGGCGAACAGATCTATGTGTGGCATCTCACAGACATGAGCTATCTATTTGAATATGGCTGGGTGAAGTTGCCACTATGTGGCAAGTATCTGATTCCGTCGTGAAAGCGAGTCCGCTAAGACATTCAGAACTCCCGGGATGTGCCTGGCCAACACTCATATGTTGTTGTCCCAACACAGACCGAAAAAGATTTCCGCTTGGCTTTGTAATTGCGGAGACCTCGCCCCCCCCCTGCCTCTTGATGAAGGACACGACTGATGTGTTGTCCGTTGCTATCAGCAGGTTCTTGTCGGTCAATACGCTCACCCACGTGTGGATAGTATATGTCACTGCCATAAACTCCAACACGCTGCAACCGTCCTCTTGGTGTTACGTCAAGAGACCGATTATCGCAGGAATTTGTAGAGCCCTGGCTTGAGATAACTCGAGGAACTGAGGTATCTTCGTCGTTATCTTTTGCCATCGATCTTTCTGGGGGGGGGGGGGGTGGTGGAGAGCTCGTAGCGTATCGTATTCCACCCCAGAAATCTGCGCCTTTGGGACGGAGTTAGTTCTGACTGACTTCTCTTCGTGTGGGAGGTAACACAGAGATCTCAGTATCCTTAAGACAAACTGCGCGTCTAGGATTAACTGTTCTTTGCAGGCATTCCTTAGCAGTGAGTCGTCGATATAAAAGTAGTACTTTATACCTAGACTGTGGTGGAAAAGTGGCACTGGTGTAAACAATTCGCCTTGCTTGAGTACCGACCGACTGAACCGGAAGGACTCCACGTAGAAGTGTGGTTTGGCGGTGGAATGAGATAGTCCTTGTTGAGGCGCTTGAGGCTGATAACCATGCGCATCTCGGAAGTGTATTTCTTGGGGACCAGAAAGACCGGCGAATAGAACCCTGGTGTTTTGTCCCAAACCGGAAGTTCTATAACAGACGCCTTCTCTATCAGCTTGTCCACAGAGGATTGTATTGCTTGTAGAAGAACCGCTAGTAAAGGAAAACGAGACGGAAGGGGAACTGCAGTCAACGGCAGAATCGTGTCGATCGATAGGCGATAGCCGTATCTGAGAGTCCGAATGCCCCACGATTCCAACCCAATAATTGTCCAGTTCAGCCAAAACCACTGAAGCCTTTCTCCCTACCGGAAGGTCTTGTTGAGGCGAGACTGGAAACGTTATGCTTCGGTGTTTCCGCCATGCCGGAAGATCGAGAGATCGGCAATGACTGGCTCTCCGACACCGAGCCTGGACCCGTTACCGGCTTCCCTTCGTCGTCGTACACAGGCGTCCGCTCGATAGGAACCACCACGTCCACTGTCGTAGCAGTGCCGGTTCCTATATCTTCGGGAGTCCCTTCCACTTGAACGATCTGGGTCATTTTCTTACCTGATTGGCCCTTCGCTCCTTCTGAAATGGAAGAAACATGAGCGGTGGGGGGGGGCGCTTGTTTATCTCATACTACACCCTGACGACAAGACGGGCAGGTGGAATGTAGGTCATATACAGGCTTGTCACCATCGCATGTTGAACATGACATTCGAGACATATTTGCAGCCATAATGCTTGATAATCGTACAGAATACTATCCAAAGGACTTCTTGCAGAATATCAGACGTTTGAGGTAATCCAACTGTAGTGATTTTCGCTAAAAATCGACCAATTTTCATGGAGCTGAACAAAATGGCATCCTTGACCCACGGAAGTAGAAACAAGAAGGAATTGTGGGTGTGAGCTGACACGTGACTAGGGGAGAGAACTGTGTTATTTGAATTTTTACTAAGTGATTTCATGTAGAACAAGAACTGCATAGAGTGGAAGTGAGGTAAGTTTTCAGCGAAAATAACTGGGATCAATTATGGATTGATTTATCGATCACAGATCATTAGCTAATGACCTTGGCGAAAACAGCTTACTAAATATCTGATCTGAGACCCCTATTTAAAGAAAGTGATTATCAAGTTATTACCATGAACAATGTTCAACCGGAAAGATTAAGCAAACTACCAAGAAACAAGAACATTTTAGCTTTTGCTTGAGGTCAATATTATGAATTACAAGCGTCTAGTCCGTCATTCATAATCCAGCCGTCGTCCATTAAAGAATATCCGCGTCCATAATCCAAAGACCTATTCCATTTTCCACATAACAGTATTAGCACCAAATTAAAAAAGACAATCATAGTATACATAAACATAGGCTTGTTTCCTGCAAGAGAGAAGCGGTCAACAGTTTTCAATGATGCCGGCAAGACATCATGATGTTCCAAAAATATCAAATGCGTATCGCTGATCAGTATTCTTAATCCATAATATTCGTTATAGAGTCGTCATCTAAAAAAAAGATGTATCTCAGTCACGCTTTGATTGTGACTGTTCATATGAGTACCATGAGAATCTTGAAGTACATGGGTTCATACGGCTTACCCAGGAGGGCTACAATACACGATCCCACTCCAATAGCTAAAGCTTTGTCCGTACTATGTACACACCTACAAGGTGAGAAAAGGTATATTCTATTGTTAATCTTTGTCCATACAGTACATCAAAAATATAAAGTTTACTCAAAGTGTTAAATAGATGTTACTTTCAAGGAAATTGAGCCAAGGCTTGTGTATAATGTAATGCATTGTAGTGAGCTAAAGTCGGTCCAGTTTAATTAGTTGTCTACGTTGGAGCCATTAAAAAAATTCTGTAATAATAATGCGATCTATTATCAAAATCACGGAGTAATGCTAGACATGTCATAGATTTCAGTTTGTTATTCACGCTAGTAGTAGGTAGCGCGCAAATGGAGGGAATTTTCACCCGGATGTAACTATGACGTCACAATTGGTGGTATGTAAGCGTGTTTGTGATTGGCTGGTGGGGGGTGGGAGGCGTGGTCTGTGTATGTGTGGGACCAAGATTGATGTGGTGGGACCAAGATGGCGGCCAGTTTTTGTGTCGTGTGGTGTGGGACCAAGATGGCGGCCAGTTTTTGTGTCGTGGGAGGTGTGGGTCCAAGATGGCGGCCAGTTTTTGTGTCGTTGGGAGGTGGGACCAAGATGGCGGCGGGTTTTTGTGTCGTGGTAGGTGTGGGTCCAAGATGGCGGCCAGTTTTTGTGTCGTGGGAGGTGTGGGTACAAGATGGCGGCCCGTTTTTGTGTCGTGTGGTGTGGGTACAAGATGGCGGCCAGTTTTTGTGTCGTGTGTGAGTGTGGGTACAAGATGGCGGCCAGTTTTTGTGTCGTGTGTGAGTGTGGGTACAAGATGGCGGCCAGTTTTTGTGTCGTGTGGTGTGGGTACAAGATGGCGGCCAGTTTTTGTGTCGTGTGGGAGGTGGGTACAAGATGGCGGCCAGTTTTTGTGTCGTGTGGGAGGTGGGTCCAAGATGGCGGCCAGTTTTTTGTCGTGTGTGAGTGTGAGTGCCTGCCTGCCTTCCTGTCTGCCTGCCTGCATTCTGCCTGTGTGGAATGCATGTACTGACTTGGTTCTGGGTTTTTTCCATCACGGTTGTGCGCAGGTGTATGACGTCACTTCCGGTCTGCGTGAATCGGGCGTGACCTGGGACTATGGGATGCATGTACTGACTTGGTTCTGGGGTTTTTCCCTCACGGGGAGGTCACGTGATCAGTTCAAGGTCATATCCATTTTTTATCGATATGTCAACCCCACACCCAGTCCATTAAATGCTCCTTCACCTATGCTTCAATTTGATACCTCACTCGACCTGTGGTGTGAGTGAGTGCAAGAATGTATTCATCCGCGGTGATGCAGTCATGTCTGGCGGTGATTCGGTCTCGGGAAAAAGCTTCCTTGCCCAATGCCTACGGACTTTACCGAAGATACACGGACTTTAACGAAAAGACACGGACGTACACGAAAAGACGCGAAGGTGAACGCCATTGTGGGAAACCTCCCACAGACAGGTCAGTACATGCATTTCTATGTTGTTCACGCATAATAAAAGGATTGATCTGTAATCTGTGTTGTTGTTGTTGTTGTTGTTGCTCCCTTTTTTGGACTAACCCATCAGAATAGTACGTATCACGGACTACACCCGTAGAGCTACATCTGGTCTATAAAACACGTCCCTCTGGATCCCACACCTTCATTTCTACAGAGCCATGGCGGAGATCCAGCCCCATGCGACTCGCATTTTACAGTATGCCACCGTGGTGAATTCGTTCACGGGTTACCGAGCAGTGGTCCGGTCCATGTTTGCAGATGGCGACGACAACGAGGGACGACGCCAGATCCTGAACGAGTTCACAGAAGCGGTCCTCCACAGAGTGCACTCGATGGAGAGGCGTGCCATCACTCACCACTACTGCACTATGACAGCCATCCTTGATGCTCGCGCTATGGACCAGGAGCGCTCACGCCGGAACCAGCGCCGGCTGGTTGGCCTCATACTAGTCTGTGCCCTATTCACCCTGGCGCTGTGGTATTGACACTATAAATACGAGGGATGAGACAGAGTGTGTGTTATTCACCGTTGGACATTTAGAGCAAGCATGTCACTACCACTACGAGCCATCCTACCTCTAACACCCAGTGTGAGGTTATACGTTTATGCCGATAAAGTCACCCTGGTGAAAGACGATCAAGCTATTTACTGGACGCCCGCTTACATGCTATCGAATCCGGTGACACTACAGCGTGATGGATGGACTAAGTTTAAACGGGTGTTGAGCGGAGAGTTGGACGGAGACGTGATCCACCTGGACAATGCCATTTACGTCTATTCCGTACCGCCCGACCACATACGTCTGGGGCGGTACGCAGAGCCTACGCGAAGTATCAGCCTAACTTCCGCTGTGTGGTCAGCCTTGGAGAAAATAGTGCCTATTGTCGACCAGTTATTTACACCGGACGATCGATCACCCGACCAATTAGCGTGCGTTCGTGCTAGGGAAGACGCGCTGAGTGAACCTGATGAAAAAAAAATTCTGATGATGGACAACATACTAGAGAATGCACGGAGGCTAGAGTGACAGTATAGTACCAGACCCTATAAATACGAGGGCTAAGACAGAGTGTGGGTCATTCGCCGTTCGACAGCAAGCATGTCACTACAAGCTATCCTGACGCTTACACCCAATGTGAAGTTATACGTGTATGAAGCTAAAGTCGCCCTGGTCGAAGATTGTGGAAATATTTGCTTTGAGCACGCTGAGACTCTATCGGATAGGGTGACACTAGAGCGTGATGGCTGGACTAAGTTTAAACGGGTGTTGAGCGGAGAGTTAGACGGACACCTGATCCACCTGGACAAGGCCAACTACGTCTACCATACTGTGCTCTACCCACGGGTGGGTCGCTACCAAGAGCCGGCGCGAAGTTTTATCCTCACTCCCTCTCTGTGGTCAGCCTTGGAGAAAGTAGTCCCTCTGGTGGACCAGTTATTTATACCCGACGACCGATCACCCCACCAATTGGCATGGGCTCATGCTATCGAACACGCGCTAGATGAACCTCATGAAAAAAAAGCTGATGGAGAAAATACTATATGTATAGAATGCACACAGGCTAGAATGACAGTATCACCTCATGAAGCGACCCAGAACGATGAAGAAGAAAAAGTCCGTGATGAAGCCACGGGACCGGAAAAAGCAGTCGACAGTGATTAACGAGGTGTTAAGCGATCTGTATTACAACCCCACGAGTCCAGCCGCCTATAGCGCTGTGGGAGCGCTTTCTCGAGCAGCCCATTCTCAAGGCATCAGTCGAAGTCAAGTTCGAGACTGGTTAAAAACTCAAGACACCTATAGTTTGCACCGAGCTGCCCGACGTCATTTTCGCCGTAACCGGGTGATCGTCGGCGGAATAGACGCGCAATGGCAAGCGGATTTGGTGGACATGAGTCGCTTTGCACCCCACAATGATGGACATCGGTATATATTGACCTGTATCGATATTCTATCCAAATATGCCTGGGTACTATCCATTCGCACCAAAACAGGAGAGAATCTTATACGAGCCTTCCAGCAGATTTTCAAGACAGGGCGCAAACCTCTTTATTTACAAACAGATGAAGGCACAGAATTTCTCAACCGACCCTTTCAAACCTTTCTTAAGAAACAGAAGGTATTTTTCTTTCATACGTACAACGAGACGAAAGCTTCTGTGGTGGAACGTTTCAATCGGACCTTCAAAGGCCGCATGTACAAGTATTTTACCGCCCAAAACACTCGACGCTACATCGATGTCCTCCCTCAACTGGTCCAAGGCTACAATCGCGCCTATCATCGCAGTATCCAGCGAGCACCCCGTGCTGTGACAGAACGCAACGAACATCAAGTGCGTGCTACGCTGTACTCACCCTCCAGTTCACCCTCACTCACAGCACCCCGGTACAAACGTGGCGATGTGGTACGGATCAGTAAAGTGAAAGGTCAATTTGAGAAAAGTTATTTGCCCAACTGGAGTGACGAGCACTTTGTCATCGTTCGCCATAAACCTCGACAGCCACACGTCTATCAACTGGAAGATCTACAAGGCGAGAGACTGCAAGGCACGTTTTACGAGGCAGAATTACAACCCATAGTGAAAACACCCAAAGACTATTACACGGTGGAAAAGATTTTGAAAACGGAACGTCGCCGTGGCATTCCCTATCATCTCGTCAAATGGCAAGGATGGCCTCGTTCGTTTAATTCCTGGGTGTCCGGCCGTGACATGAAACGTCTATAAATGCTAACCCCGAGCACCACCCGCCTTCAGTGTAGGATTGTGCCATGGATAGGCCACGTCTACCCTTATTATTACGAACTCGAAAAGCGCAAGTGGGTACTGTAGTGTGTGTCGTAGTACTTGTGGGTACGTTATTTACAGGCGTGTTCTACGATTTGACGACCGTGTTATCCTGTTTGAACACCCTGCGTTCTCCGTCATCCACCACCACGACCACCACCACGACCACCACCACCACGACGCTGCCTACGCCAGCCAAGACGTCAAGGGTGCGCCACGTATCAACCCAGACACCCACCACACCGACCATACCGTCTACTCCAGCCATCACTACTCCGTTACCCTTGATCCGCTCCACCGACGTCATCCCTGAGAAGCGCTTCCACCTCATCATCACCCACACCTAGTACCACCAATACGTTGCTCAACATAGTTGCAGTGGATCCCCGTGAATCACCACGTTTACCACCACAACGGTATCCAATCGGCTACGACCCCCGGTGGGATCCCCAACAACGGGGGTGGGCTTCTAACCGTCGAGCGCAAATCACCAAATAATAAAAAATGGACCCTCGATGGCAACATCCCTTCACTTGCGTCATCGCAGGACCGACGGGCTCCGGCAAAACGCACTTCGTCACGAAGCTCCTTCAACACGCCGACAACATGATCACTCCACCCATTGCCCGAGTCGTGTGGTGTTACGGAGAATGGCAGGAAGCGTATGCAGCAATGCCCCACATCACGTTCGTGGAAGGCCTACCCAACCTGGCCGATTTGGAACCCGACACCTTGGTGGTTCTGGATGATCTCATGGCGGAGACGGATGCACGGGTCACCCAACTCTTTACCAAAGGCAGCCATCATCGACGGCTCAGCATCATCTACATTGTGCAGAATCTGTTCAGTAAAAACAAAGAACATCGGAATATCAGCTTAAATGCCCACTACCTGGTGGTCTTCAAAAACCCGAGAGATACCACTCAACTGCTGCACCTGGCGAGACAGATGTATCCCGGCCGCACACCGTTTGCGTTGGAAGCCTTTAAAGATGCCACAACCCCTCAGCACGGGTATATGCTCTTCGACCTCAAGCAAGCCACCCCCGACCACTTTCGACTACGGACCGGCATCTTTCCCGGAGAGACCCACCACGTGTACATGCAAAAATAATGTAAACACACCCACAGTGGCGCCCCCAGCTGGGGTCTGTGTGTTTGATGATGGGGAATAATAAAAAGAATGAATACCACAGCAGGGTTGACTTTGTCTGTGAGGTGGATAAAAAGGGCAGAGTTGTGGGTTCTAGCATTAGTTGTACAGGATGTCTGCGCGAGTACGGAAGCACGCTCCCACGCTCCGTGTATTGAAGACGGCCCCACCCGAGTTAGTCCGAACCATTGTACGCGGTGCGGACCCTGACCTTGTACGCTGTCTGTGCGAGATCGGGTACAACCTGTTAAAAGGCAACGTACCACTGACTCCGGCTCAGAAGACCAAGTTGGCCAAGCATAAGACAGGTCTCCGAACCCTAGTCCACAAGCGGGTCCCTCAAACACAAAAGAAAAAGGTGTTACAGAAAGGCGGCTTTCTCGGGGCCATCTTAGCACCGTTGGCCGCTTCCGTGTTGGGTCCAGTATTGGGTGGACTCTTCGGCCGACAATGAATCACACGAAAAAAATGGTCCTCGTCGAACCACGGTTCCTGCAAAACCTCCAATCGCCCTACCCTGTCCCACCTACGGTGAAGACCATAAACAGCCTCGATGGAGAGATGCAACAGATCTTACAGAGACCGGGGTTAAGCGACAGTGAGAAAGTACAACGGTACAATGAGACGCTTCAACGGTACATGACGTTCATGGACCAATACAAACCCTGTCTACCCCAGCAACAGCACCACAACCACCACCACCACCACCACCACCACGTGACAGACCGCTGACCTCAGCACCGCTCCAACAGCCGGGTGAGGTAGCCCCCACAGCCCCACAGTGGGTGGAAGACGAAGTGCTGAAGAGTGTACCTGCCTCGTTCAAGAAACAAGCTGGCCTGGTATTACAACGGATGAAACAGAATCCTAACATGACTTGGAATGATAAAAGCGAACTCCTGGTACAGAATCAGGTGGTCCCCGGCACCCACATGACGGATTTAGTGAATGATCTGATGCGTCAACGCAGATCGCACACCGATCCTCGAGGATGGGAGGTCTTCGCTCAAGGAATTGGTGGGGAACCCCCACCGCTGGGCCTTTATGCAGCAAACCCAGCAATCACCGAGTGGCCCCCTACCTTCTTGGGAAGCCGAATGGGAACCGGAGTCACCCCCCAAAACACCACCACAACGGGCACTTTCTTTTCGCGCCTATAAAAAACACCCTTGATCAAGACACCCCACATCTCCAGAGCCGTGACACGTAGCAAGTCACCGCGACGAACACGACGCCGCACACAACCGCCCAAGGCGTGGAAGACCTATTAAAACCAGCAGCAGCAGCAGGACAGCTCAGTCGCCATGTTTTACCTGACCCTACCCAGTAACAGTTCGCTGGATGTGTTTCCTGAGAACACCGTGGCCAAGTACGTCACCCAGTTACCGCAACCGTTACATTTACCTGGCCGCTGGGAATGTGCCCTCGTGGATATCCAATACCCTTACTCGTGGTACAACGTGCGAGCCAATGAAGTGTGGTACGAGGTCACCTACGAAGGCAAAAACACCCGGCTCACCCTGCCCGAGGGCCAATACGATACCCCCAAAGAGTTCATGGGTGGGCTGTCAAGACTGATGCATGATAAGGCGCTACGGGGGGTGACGGATAGTGCAACACGCCTGATAGCCTTGCGCTTCAAGAGAAACGTGTTCTTCGATGTCAACGTACACAACGACAAGGCACAGCTTACCATCACCGATACCGTGAATGTGAAACTCAGTCCTACACTACAGCAAATGCTGGGTTTCGATCTACAGACGTTCGCTGGTCCCAACCAACACCATGGCGAGATGCCGATGGATATGAAGTCGGGTATGTACGGACTCTGCGTCTACTCGGACGTGGTGGACAACCACATCGTGGGCGATATCAACACACCTCTGTTACGGGTGGTCCCCATTAAAAATACGTATGGCGATCAAGTCACCCACAGTTTCAACCATATCATGTACCTGCCCGTACGACATACCGACATCAACACGATCACGGTGGATATAAGAGATGACACGGGACGAGCGGTGGCATTCGAACGAGGAAAAGTGGTGCTGACACTTCATTTTCGACAAGCACGTGCTCCTCACTTTGCATAATGAAAGTACCTTACGAGTGCGATGCACGCAGCTATGCCGACTATTATGCCCAACAGGCCGGGGGTGGCTTTCCGGTCTTTAGCGGTGCACGCATGCAACGAGGACATGGACTGGGAAACATACTCGGCAGCATTGTGAAAACGTTCCTGCCCTTGGTGACGCGGGGTGTGAAAGCAATCGGCAAACAAGCGGTACGCAGTGGACTGCAAGTGGCCGGTGATGTCTTGGGGGATACGGCACCCCGACAAGCCTTGAAACGACGGGCCAAAGAAGCGGGAGGCGTCTTGGTGGCCAAAGCACAACGCACCGTAGGGAATAAAAGAGCTGCCCCACCGAGATCACGCACCAGTCGACGACCGACCCAGCGACGACGCACATCCAAGAAGACCCGGGATATCTTTTCTTAAAACATGGCCTTAATCCACGCCGAGTCTTGCCCCTCCACCAACAGTGAATTTGATTTGTGGACCGTGCCGCCCACACAAACCAGTGTCGAACAAGGATTATGGGTGGAGCATCTCCCGCTCTCCAGCATCAACGAAACCGGGCCCATCGAGTTCACCATCAGTAATCCGGATACGGCCTATGTGGATTTAGCCCATACCTACTTGTATGTGAAAGCCAAGGTGGTCAATGGAGCTGGCACCAGAATCGCTGACCAAGCAACGGTGGGCCCGACGAATCTCTGGCTGCACTCGATGTTTCAGCAGGTGGATATTTTTCTCAGCAACAAACTCATCAGTGACTCCACCAACACGTACCCCTATCGAGCCTACATCGAGACACTGTTGTCGTATGGCCGAGAGGCTAAAAATCTCAGCTGACAACCGCTTTATTCTACAGGGACACGGCCGAGCACATGGACACGGCGGACAATGGGGGATATAACAAACGGAAGGCTTTCACTGCGAACATTGCCTCGGTGGATATGATGGGTCGACTGCATGCAGACATGTTCATGCAAGACCGGTACCTGTTGAACAAGATCCCCATCAAAATCCGACTGATACGGGCGCCTCCGACCTTCGCCTTGATGGCCACTAACGTAGAGGGGCATGTAGCGGACTATAAGATTGTCATCCAAGACACAGTCCTGTATGTCCGAAAAGTGAAACCGAATCCAGCCGTTCAATTGGGACACATGAAAGCCTTGGAAACCAGCCCAGTACCCTATCCGACGTGTACAAACCAAAGTGTTCTCTGTGCCTGCTGGAAATATGGGCGCCAACAAAGAAAACCTGTTCCTGGGGGAACTACCCAAGCGATTGATCCTGGCCTGTGTGGAAAATACCAGCTTCAGCGGAGCCTATCCCAGAGAATCCGTTTGACTTTCAACATTTCGGCATCAATTTTGTGGCCCTGCATGTGGATGGACAACAGGTGCCATCCACGGCCTTAACACCGAACTTTGGGCGGAGGAATTTCATTCGAGCCTATCAGAGCCTGTTTACAGCCACCGGTCAAATCAACCAGGACGAAGGGAATATGATCAGTC